>JAADVC010001366.1:0-10576 GCA_023334575.1 Pythium volutum | reverse complement strand
TATGGTTATGTTTTCTGCGGGACAAATACTGTTCCGGTCCCGTTTTGGACGGGCAATAATGGTGACCAGTGGCCCGTGAGGTCAGTCGCCTAGGCTTCCGTTTTTTACGCGACAAATCCGTGGATTCGTGTAGTTTCAGTTGGTGCATGGCGGGTGCAAGCCGTCGCCAACTTGGTTTGGCGCGGTGCCTCTGCATCTCTTTCGATTCGTGGCCACGTCAGGCGCTCCTCAAGTGATCGCCGAATCTGGTCATGAGCGCATCGTAACGTAAGCAGGCACCAACCATCACAGTCGAATCCACCAATCCACTCGCCAGTGGACACTCGACGCTGGGCGTGCGATCGGCTCCTCGACGCCGGCACTGGCATGACTTGCAACCCACATTACTCCATTTGCGCCGTCCGCTCCGTGCAGCGGCACTACAAGCCGGGTCAAGCTGCACTGGCAGCAATGAAGACCGCAAGGACACCTATATGCGGTGTGAGAGTCGACGCGCACATTGACACTCTCGCGCTGCAAGACGTAGCGTCGTAGCTTTGAGCAGCGCACGGCACTGGGAGACAATGGCGCCGACACGACGGTCCAGACGCTGCCCGGCGAAGTGCTGCTCGAGCGTAGTGCGGTGCCGGCTCATGAGTTAGTCTACCCAGACGCTGTACGTGCGGTCGTACCGGCTCGTGGTTAGTTCGACGATCGTCAATGAGCTGGAGTACGATGATGTTCACGTGGCCATTCCGCTCGGCATGATTGAGCGGCTCAAGCGTAAGGAACTGGACGACTTGAATACCGGCCTTCTTTGATGTGGTGACCAAGGATGACCGCCACGTGCAGGTTTACATCCACCGGCTCGTGGCCAAGCCAAAGTTTAGCAAGGTGGTCAGAACCATGTACACGATCCGCCAGAACGCGTTCAACGAACCCACGCCTGTGGCCGAGCCGTTCCTGCGTGCCACGGCCATGACCATGGCGGCCGATGAGGCATCTCACGATTAGTTCGTCTATGACGAGGCCTCGGAGTACCACCTCCTGTCACCGGCTCCAACGGTGTGGACACGACACCGCGCTGGCGGCGTGACCGATTGCTGACTGCGACGTCCAAGTACCTCTTATTTCAAGGCGCGCATCCCGGTGCTGTCGTGGCGCAAGAAATGCACCGGTGCCGTGATCTGCCGCAGATCATAGCCAATTCGTGAGTCTGAGCCAGCGGTAGTGCCACAAGGACGTGTTTCTCTGAGGCCATGGCCAAGCTGATCAGAGCTGCCGCGACCGGCACAGGTTCCGACACGTCCAACTTCTCGTACCACTCGCTTCACAGCGGAGGGGCAACAGCTCTACTGGCGGCGGGGGTCGACAGCACGATCGTCATGCTGCACGGCCGGTGGCGGTCGGACGTGTTCCACCGATACACACGCCTGACCTCGGACACCGGTGCATCTCTCGCACCGCGAATGACCAATGCGGCAGTTTCACCACCTCATCTTCGTCGAAGCACGGACACGCCGCTGGATACATTGGGGCGCACGCTCGAGCGTGTCCATCAGCGTTCCACAGTGCTTAGATGAATCGATTTGGTTTGTGTCCCATTGCATTGACTCGGTCTCCAATCGTCCACTACCCCACTCGAACTGCAGCGAGCATGAAAAATCAATATTCGGCCGGGCGCACGCCCGCCAGTTAACGTGACGTTCTTGCGTTGGTTGAGAGTGAGAAAAAGAGAGACTATGATTCACGTGAGGCGGAGGACATCAGTGCTTTCATCGAGGCGAGAAACGACCCATCGCCCTGCAACCACAACACACGAAATCCACTTGCATCTTTAGTTTCACCCAGGTAGTATTCGAATCTCATCAAAGGGATCTTATTCGGGCAGTGAGAGCGTGAATTCTAGGTGCACTATTTAATTTGCGAGGTTAATCAATGACTAAACCGATTCGTTTGCAGCAAATAATGCTTATCTCACATGCAAACATAGAGGTCGTTGGGTTGGTGGCAAGCTGGGCACTTTACTGTTAGTTCGCTTCGAAGTGAGGGTCCACAAACAATTGGTGTTCACTTCACACCAATTGGACCCAGAGCCGCTGTGCTAGTGGCTTCTGCGAGCACTGTATTACGCTTATAATAGTGGTGGGCTCCTACGAATGGCGCAAGAGGCACACGATTATGCCCGCCATTGCGCCTTTCACCGAAGTCCCCTCTCCATACTACGAGTCATGCTATGTTGTTCCGACAAAGGCCATGGTACTCGCTTTTCTGTCAATGAATATTGTTGAAGGCTCTCTCAGCAGCAGTGCGAGTTTATCAGCGAATATGGCGAGAACAATCAAGACTGTATTAATAGCAACCTGTGAAAGCCGCCGTTGTTGCATTGAAGAGACCCCTCCCCATCGATCGCGATAGGCGATCTCACAAATGACACTTTTCACAGTTGCCCGATCTTCCGGCTCGATGGCTACAGTAAAGAAGCCATCTCGCCAAACGGACAGTCTGCTCTCGAGACTTCTGCACGTTCAATCTGCTCTCTCCCAAGCGAGCTGTGTGTATTACAATCACTCTGCGACCACGCGAGTAGCTACAAATCACACCGACGATGCTCGTTCATCACACAAGGTCTCATAATATGCCAACCGCGTGACGTATTACTTGTACGTCACGCGGTTGGCACTGATATTACCAGACCACCAGATGGCACCGCGGAACTACAGTCGGTGACTGACCGTTTTATCAGCGGTCACCGACCATCAAGGCGTCTTCTGCGTTGTGAATTGATTGTTGGTGGACCTGCATTCTTTGCTGATCCAGTTGGGGTTCCGAATGTGCGACGAGCTAGATGTTCAACAGACTACATCAACTCTCCCACACCAGTCAAGATCCATACGAACGGGTTCGTCCGCCGTGGACACAGCGGACTTGGCATGCTGGAGTGTCTCTGATCCAAACGTTCGTCCACTGTGGATGAATCAGACGCTTGTATGAGCCACGCAGTGACCTGCCATGTTGCCCTCAGATTGGCCATGGCCCATGATGACTCTGCGCCGCTGCGCTGCGACGAAACAGTCCGATCGCATGATGCACAGCGGCCGCTTCTAGCACATAGAAGGAGATTGGTCCAATCCCCATGGAGCGGACGGATCGCTCCCACAAACGCGAAGCGATGTGTGATGGCGCACAGATGATTGGTTCTATCAACCTTGAGCTTATCAACCGCAACCATGAGTCTGGCGCTGACTGGCACGACCAAGCCCTCTTGGACGTGCGATGAAAAGAGTGTTGTGTGCGTATGCTAAGGTACTGTCCTCCAGTGAGTCACATCCCGAGCCACAGACCGTTGTTTCGTCTGGGGTGGCGTTCCACACAAACACTGTGAATTCTTACAGCGCCGAATACATACAGCAAGCGATCCACAAGAGGCTCTTGAAGAACGAGCGCTGACCGGAGTTGAGTGATTGGTCCACTGTCCAACATGGGCCTAATCCATTACCAAACCACGCTAAAACAGTACACCTTCACTTCTCACCCGTCTATTCAATGAGATAAGCTTCCTGTTTGGATGATGAGTTCCACAAACTGTCTTGGACTGATCTCGGCCAGTGTCCGAAGGGCGAGCGACGACTTTCGTGATCCGAAGATGATCATTTCCGGACCTTTTTCCGCGCTGGACTTGTGGTACAGTGTACAGTAATGGGGAACGGCGCGACGGCTGTCGGTGTCCCCATGACCCGATCCGTTTTATCCAACGCACCGCAGTCTTCCTTTTGCCATCACCATGGCGCCGCTCTCGCCCAAGCACCCGGCCGAGTACGTGGCGCTGCAGTCGCCTGGAGCTGCTGCTGCCGCTTCCGCCACGAAAGGCCCGACCAAAGCCGAGGATGCGTCGGCGCCCGCCACGAAACACCTCACGACCGACGGCTCGCTCGTGCCGTTCTCCAAGCTCATGCGGTACGCCGACGCGACCGACTATGCACTGCTCACGATGGGCACGCTCAGTGCACTCGCGCTCGGTCTCTCGCAGCCCATTGAAGGCATTTTCTTTGGCGAGTTTGTCTCGGTGTTTAACGCACAGACGGCCGAGACGGACCGCGACGCGTTTCTCGACGGCGTCAACAATATCGCGCTCAAGTATACGCTGCTCGGTGTCTCCGTGCTGGTCGTCGCGTCGCTCCAAGTGAGCTGCTACTCGATCACGGCGTCGCGCCAGGCCAAACGCATCCGTACTGCCTATGTCGGCGCGATCCTCAAGCAAGAGATCGCGTGGTTTGACGTGAACGAACCGGCGCAGCTCTCGACGCGCGTCGCCGATTTGACCGTGACGATCCAAGACGGCATGGGCCGCAAGTTTGCCGACGTGGTCCAGTTTACCTCCATGATGGGCGGCGGCATGATTGTTGGTCTCATCAAGGGATGGGAACTCGCGCTCGTGCTATTGGCGTTCACGCCGTTCATCGCTGCGGCGTCTTACGTGTCCATGAAGGTGCTGTCGACGTCCGCGCAGGAAGCCATTGAATCGTACAGTGACGCCGGCGCCGTCGCGCAGGAATCGCTGGGCAACATTCGCACGGTCCACATGTTCAACTCGATCGGCCGTTTCGTGACCAAGTACGAGGCCGCGCTCACCGAGTCCGTCAAGTCGGGCATCAAGAAGGGCTTTTCGGTCGGCTGGGGTACGGGGCTCATCTTCTTTGTGGTCTTTTGCACCTATGCGTGCGGCATGTTTTACGGTGCCGTCATGGTGCTCAACGACCGCCGCGACGGCTGCATCGACAATTGCTACGACGGCGGCCGCGTGCTCACGGTGTTTTTCAGCATGACCATGGGCGCGATTGCGCTCGGCCAGGCCGGGCCGAGTCTCGAGGCCATTTACAGTGCCCGCGCTGCGGCCTTTGATGTGTTTGCCGTGATTGACCGTGAGCCGCTCATTGATGCGTCGAGTGACAAGGGCCAGGAGCTCCCACAGGTCGCCGGTAAGATTGAGATTGACAACGTGACGTTTGCCTACCCATCTCGCCCCGACGCGCTCGTGTGCAGCAACTACACGTTGACGATTGAACCAGGAGAGACCGTGGCGCTCGTGGGACCGAGCGGCAGTGGCAAGAGCACGGTCGTCTCACTACTCGAACGCTTTTACGATCCACTGAGCGGAACCGTCAAGCTCGATGGCGTCGACGTGCGCGACCTCGATGTCCAGTGGCTGCGTCGCCAGATCGGCCTCGTGGGCCAAGAGCCGGCGCTGTTTGCGACCTCTATTATGGAAAACATTCGCCACGGAAGCCCCGGTGCGAGCGACGACGAGGTCCTCGAGGCCGCCAAGATGGCCAACGCCTACACGTTCATTATGGAATTCCCGCAGGGGTTTGAGACTGAAGTCGGCGAGCGTGGCGCGCAATTGTCGGGCGGCCAGAAGCAGCGGATCGCGATCGCGCGTGCCATTATCAAGAACCCGTCCATATTGCTGTTGGATGAAGCCACGAGTGCGTTGGATACCGAGAGCGAGCGTGTCGTCCAGGCGTCGCTCGACAAGCTGCTCGAGTCGTCGACGCGGACGACGATCGTCGTGGCCCATCGTCTCTCGACGATCCGCAACGCCGACAAGATTGCAGTCCACAGCGGCGGCGCGATCGTCGAGATTGGATCGCACGACGAGCTCATGCAGCGCAAAGACGGCAAGTACCGCCTCCTTGTTGAAGCGCAGGGCCGCAAGAAGGACGAGACTGTGAGCGAAGAAGCCGAGACTGTGGTCGTCGGTCCGTCGCGCGTCAAGTCGTCGGTCTCGGAATCCAACAGCGTGCACCACCGCAAGTCGCGTGCCAGCAAGTCGCTTGCCGGCAAGAAGGCGCTCGAGACCGACGGCTCGAGCGACAGCGGCAGCGACGACGTGGACCCCGAGATCATCAAGGGCGGCATGCGTCGCATCTGGAAAATGAGCCTCGAAGACTGGAAGTATCTGGTGCTGGGCAGCTGCGGCGCCGTCGTCAATGCCGCCATGTTCCCCATTTGGGGCATTTTGCTCACCAAGGTCACGGTGCTCTTTTTCAAGTATGACATGTCGCGCGGCGACGTGCTCCAGGAGGCGCGGTACTGGGCCGCCGCCTTTGTCGCGATCGGCGTGGTCTTTGGCATCTCGGTCGCCGTGCAGCAGTACGGCTTTGCCGTCGCGGCACAGCGGCTCGTCAAGCGCGTGCGGCTTAAGACGTACACGGCCATGCTCCAGCAAGAAGTCGGTTGGTTTGATCTGGACGAGAACGCGTCGGGTGCATTGGTCGCACGGCTCGCGACCGACACGGGCACGCTCCAGTCCATCACGGCCGACACGCTCAATCGCGGGCTCGTCAATGTCACGACGGTGGTCTTGGCCGTGGCCATTTCCATGGCGTACAGTTGGCAAGTCACGCTGATTGTGCTGGCGTGTGCGCCCGTGCTGGTCACGGCGTCCATCATGCAAGAGTCGATGGTCTCGGGCTCGATGAACACCAAGGAAAACAATGACGCCGACAATGCCGCCGGTGCGCTGCTCTCGGAAGCGATCGGCTCGATACGCACGGTCGTGTCGTTTGGCATGGAGACGCCCGTGCAGCAGGCGTACTTTGGGTACTTGGGCGTCTCGGACGCGTCGGACCGCAAGGTCGGCGTCGTGAGCGGCGTTGCCTTTGGGGTCGCGCAGGGCACCATGTGGATGACCATGGCGTTCCAGCTCTGGATTGGCGGCAAGTGGGTCGTCGACGGCATCATTACGTTTGAAGACTTTTTCATGGTCCAAAACGTCATTATGTTTGCCATGTTTTCCGTCGGCATGGCCATGCAAAACCTCACGGACAATGCCAAGGCCAAAAAGGCCGTGAGCCAGATCCTCGCCGTCATTGACCGCACGCCCGCGATCGACTCGACCTCGCTCAGCGGCGACAAGCTGCCCCGTGTGCAAGGCGATCTCGTGTTCAAGGACGTTCAGTTTGCCTACCCGTCGCGTCCGGACGCGCACGTGTACAAGCGCTACAACCTCACGGTCGGCTCGGGCCAGACAGTCGCACTAGTCGGTGCGAGCGGCAGCGGCAAGAGCACGGCCATCTCGCTGCTCGAACGCTTTTACGATACGTCGGCTGGAAGCGTCTCGCTCGATGGCAAGGACCTACGCTCGCTCCAGCTGCCGTGGCTGCGCGAACGCATCTCGCTCGTGAGCCAAGAGCCCGTGCTGTTTGCCGGCTCGATCGCCGAGAATATCGCCATGGGCAAGCCCGGCGCTACCCGTGAAGAAGTCGCTGCGGCCGCGAGCAGCGCGAACGCGCTCGACTTTATCTCGAATTTCCCCGAGGGGCTCGACACGCGCGTCGGTGAGCGTGGCGCCCAAGTCTCGGGTGGCCAGAAGCAGCGCATCGCGATCGCGCGAGCGATTCTCCGGGACCCCGAGGTGCTGCTGCTGGACGAGGCCACGAGTGCGCTCGACAATGAGAGCGAACGCATTGTGCAGGCGTCGCTCGACAAGCTGCTCACGCTCAAGAAGCGCACGACCATTATTGTGGCGCATCGGCTCTCGACGATTCGCCACGCCGACATGATTGCCGTGACTCGCGACGGTGAGATTGTCGAAGTTGGCACCCACGACGAGCTCGTGGCCATGCCCAACGGCGTGTACAAGGCGCTCGTGGGCCACCAGGCCGGCGTCATGTAACTACGAACGGTATTAATACCATCTCGTTATTTTAATCACATGACCAAGATGTCCCTACTTATAGTGTTTCCAATACTGGCTTGTCAACTCTGATAGCCTCTCTCCACATCCACCAAATCTCACCTAGGTTCATAATCATTCCCAAACCAATTTCACATCAACGTTGTCGCCATCACGACCAGCACTACGTGGAGCGCACGACGCGCCGAACGGCGCACCACCGCGTCACTCGCTGGTGGTGGTGTGGTCGTCCTAATGGTCGTCACGACCAGCAGACTCGGCGTGTCCGTCGGCGGTGGTTCCGTAATCGCGTCCGTCTTTTGCACAGCGCCACTGCCCAAGAGCAAGCTCGCCGGCAAGGGCGTCTGCAGCACGGCGTTCTTGTCGAACGGGTCGTGGTGTGCACGCAGACAGTCCATGAGATGAAACTTGACGGTCTCACCAAACAGAAAGTCGCCATCGCCGCGACGGCAGGGCGGCGCATTCTGGACGCCCTCTTGGATTTTGTCGCGGCATTCGCTTGTGCACTTGCGGTTTTCTTTGGCTTCGAGCGCACACGCACCAAAGAGGTACTCGGGTCCGTACCGCGCTTCCCAGTCGGTCTCTTGTGAGGCCCTGCAGGCCGGTGCATTGGGCGGCGCGAGTTTCGCCTCGGCACGCCGCCGAGGCGTTGAAGCGGGCGCGTGCAGTCTCACACATGGCCACGACCGCACTGGCGGCCTGTAGAAGCGTCGCGTTGGTAGGAGACCCGGACGAAGCCGAGCAGGCCGGGGCCTCTTCCACGACCGACGCGAAGGACGTGAGGCAGTCGACGGCGCACGTGCCAAAGTCGCGCAGCACGGTGACGCAGCGCGGCGTGAGCGTCGCGTTCGCGTCGGTGAACACGTCAACTTCGCTCTGCGTGCACACGGTGGCGGTGGCCGAGGACGCGACGTTCGCGAATGCCACGAGCGCCACGAGCAATGCGGGAGAATGCATTGGGCTGCAATCGGGGACTTGGACTCCAACTAAATAGTGGAGTCCAGGGCGAAGCTAGTCTCCTTAGACAGAGAGCTTGATGGGGCACATCCGCCTGAGCTGAAGGCGGAAGTTTCACATGGTGATCAGAGCGTGACGTCAGTGCTGGCGTGGGGCGCATCTTTAGCAGGACAAAACAAATCTGGTCGCATCATGCGCGGGTCACGGATGCTGACAACCTGTATAAACACATGTATAGAATTGAGGTACAGGACTGTTCTGCAGTATCTAACCAGCGTTTGATCACCACAAACCTCTGGGAAACGATATCCGGTCGGATCGGACCGGATCTCCTTTTGATTCTTTGTGAAGCGGAAAGACTCGAGCCAACTTCAATAAAAATGCAATTCCACCCTGACGCCAGGAGTAGATCGAAGTTTGTGTGGCTAGTACAGTATACTGTATTAGCGTGTGGTGTCACAGGGCATCAACAACGTGACGACCTGACAGTCCTAAAGGATTGTATATGATGAGCCGGTTTGCGCCATCTTGATAGCACCTGTAACCGAGAGGTACTGAAATAACGGTGGAAGCCCGAACATAGACGTGTTGAGCATCGTAATATATCGCTAATTTAGTAGACTATCTGATCTGACTGAACCGACTCGCTCCATTGACCACTCGCCAACGTGTCCTTCATTCACGCTGTGGCCTGGTAACGTTATGCAATTGGGCGTATGGCACTGACCTCCGCAGCAAGACGACAAGCCAGGGGGAGACGAATTGGCGCCTTTCGGATCTGCTGGCTGTTAAATGCCCCACCCACTTTCTCAGCTGATTTCGAACAGCGCACACTCAAAACTTCAGTAGTAGCGCTGGTTTCCAACCCGCTACTTTTGCGATCGGGCTGCTGTGGACGCTGTCTCAGGCCACAGAGCAGTGTCTTTGTGCGTCCGCCAGTAAGTCGTTGAGCACGCACCCAATTGCAGTGGCACGTTGGGCAGCCGCCGTGTGAGCACTTACCACGATGCGACCGAGACGCTGCTCGCGGCCTGCAACGAGTCGTGCGTCATTACGACCAACAAGTACTCCCCGCAGAACTCATCGCAGGCGTGCCCGCGTGCGCCTTGAGTGTATGAGCGATTTTGATTTCGACAAGTGCGCGTTCTCAGCAAGCCGCCAGTGCTCGAACGCTTGTGTCAAGCTAGTCGAAGCCAAGATCTCGACGGTGCCCGTTTTACGGCAGGCTCACACTCGGCGAAAACAAGAAGTATGCGCTAGTCGACTGTCTCGACACACGACAGGAAGACCTCAAGAGTAATTGTGTGCTCAATACGGTCGTCGCTGCCAGCGATATGAAATAGAGCGCCAGCGCAGTAACGACGATGGGCTTAGTCGAATCATGGCCCTGGTTTGGCTCCTGCAGCAGCATTTCCCATACATGAAGGGTCTCTGCACGTATCTCTGATGAGCACGAGTGCGAAGAAACGAACGTGGTATGAAGTCGATTTGTAGTGACACTAATCTCGTTTCATAATTAAGTAACTAGAAGAAAATGCAGACACGACACGGCTTGGCGTACCCGTGCGTGCGGATCCGGCGGCAACAAAGTTCGTTTTTTTGCGTCGAACAGTAGCCAATTCGTTCTCAAACCGTGCGCTGGTCGTGTGGGAATCTCGAGCAATTGTGAGCAAAAAGCGTTGCGCACACGTGCCATTTCCACCTGCTCTATTGGCTTCAACCGTCACGAGTCACGATGGAAACACGTCTGATATTAGATATCAGAGGTTAGTTTGCACAATAATTGGCGTAGAGCTCAAAACAGATACACAACATAATCAGGTATTACAGGTTCTCATGGAGTTGTCAAAACGAGTGAACTGGATACTCTTGCCGTGCTCATCTCTTGCTCTCTGACGTGTGGTCCAAAGTCCCAACAACGTCTCGAGAACATTGGCGGCT
>JAADVC010001365.1:0-10580 GCA_023334575.1 Pythium volutum | reverse complement strand
TTTCTATACTACCTAGGCAAAGAGAAGCAGCTAGTGAGGCAGTCAGCTTAGGGTAATACAGTCCTCAGTTCCCAAAAAGACTCTCCAGTGTGAAGACGTTCAACTGGCCGCCTGCTACGAAAGCACGCGGAAGCGAGAACATGGACGAAGTACTATAATGAGTGGTGTTTATAGACAATATCCAGGTGGCGTGTCGTTGGTGAGACGGCTTTGGAAATGGCGTTGTCTCCATGCCATGAGAGGAGTACAGGTAGTGGAAATTGCGAATCAACTCGATGGGATGCTCAAGATCGCAGCTGCGAAGAGAGAAATTCGAAAATGGAATGTGCTTGGATCTTTCTCTACGATCACTGTACAGGATCGAAATGACTATTGCCCTAGTCTGGCGAAAAATGCGCCGAGTTTTCTCAGTGACTCCTGGACTGATCACACAGGCCTGAGCGGCATGGATTAGTGCTCTTCTGTTCCATTGGCATCAGCAGGGGGCCACTAATGCTCCGCAACACTGGCCTGGACTTCGTTTATCCTGAACCAAGCTTCAAACCAGTCTCTTTTATACATACTTAGTTCAAGTGTAAACATGGTGTGGTTTACTCCAGACTAAGGCAATAGACTCGTCCATACAGGATGGCCACAACGGCTAATGTGGCCAGTGAACTTGAAGTTTTGTCCGTGAACCCTCCAATACGGTACCTCGGATTCACTATTTTACAGCGAATTGGGATCTGTTGACACAGGCTACTCAACTGGCACTGACTGGGAACACAGAGGTTGCGAATGGGTTCCGAGTCCTGCACCGCACTGAATGTCGAAAAAACAGTGAGTGACTTCGTGGCCTTACAGGAATGTGAAGAGCAGACGCACCAACCCACGGCAGTATTGTACCGGATTGGGATAGATTGACTGAAAACGAAAGCATGGTTTTTGTCCTGAAAAACCGAGGACTGTGAATTCGTGAGCAAGCCTCTACTGTACAGAGACAGACATGCTGTTCATTATTGCCGATCAGTGAATCCGTTGCCAACCAGAACTGTTGTATCAAAATAAATCTGCCCGTCGAAGGAGATTCAAACGAAGAGGTTTGGACGGTTTTCAAGAAATCGTTCCAACCGGATCAGCCGAAGATCGAAATGAGCCATGCCCCCTTATTGCTCTTAAAAAAGCAATTTCACTGGATTCCTTTCAGTTCTTTCTGCCAAGAGCGATTTCCAGTCTTTGAACTCTTCTGGGATATTTTCCCTCCAGAGATTTCTGGCAAGGACAATGAGAATTTCTCATCGGAAAACTCGGCTGAGGGTGTCCAATGCAGTCGGAAGAGTATCAGCATCGAGTGTCGATGGACTTCTCAAAACTGTGTTTGCCGAGCGGTCTCGAAGTCTGCTCCAGCTTCGCAATTAACCAAACCCGCAATGGCGACGCTAGCACACTTCCATCAACTCAACACAAGCGTGGCGTCATGTTGGACCGAAGAAGTGTGCGAACCTAGCTCCGGTATGCACTGTCAATATCACGGGAAGCGCTGCGTCCTACCACGGGCGCTCAAGCTCAACGGCCAGCTCACAGTCTGTGCCACGTCCACCGCGCATCTGCCAACAAGAATCAGCGTCGCTACGACACGCATCGCCGGTTGCAGCGTCCCAGCAACTTGTCCGACCCCGCATCTCCACCCTATGGGCCCGTCTACGACGTCTCAAGTCCCTTGCCGATCGTCACAAGATTTGCCAATACCGTCCAAGGCCCTACAATCGCACTGTCAACTACCGCCGAAGCTTTATACAAGAGTGTCTTCTGGAAGTTAACCAAGGACGCGACTCCAATCCTAAAATCATCTAATGGTTTCGGGAGTGTCTTCGAGATGTCAACCACGGGCGCGATACTGACTGTCGGCTGGTCTGGGCGCGAAACGTCCTTAACGTGCGCGTATGCCGGACGCCCTTGCCACCGCCCACGAGCCGTCAAGCTAGACGGCTCGCTCCACAAACTGTGCCACGAACACCGTATTGACGCCAGTGATCGACAGCAGCGATCTCGCAAACGATGGACAGTGGAGCTAGCTACAAATACCGCAACCGGACCTGCGGTTGGCGGGTGCGAGGAGCCAAAGGCTGCCGCCTGTGTCGACGATTTGGCCATACCCAATCAAGGAGTCATTCACTTGCGCGGACATGATCAGCATCGAGTACCAAGTTCTCCTACGCAATGCACGTACGCAGGCAGCCAGTGCATGAGACCACGGGCGGAGAAGCTCCGTGGAGACTTGCATCGTTTTTGTCATTTTCACCGCTTCACGGAGAATGCCGCCCAAAAGAGAAGCTTTCGCCGCCGAGTTTGACCCCCGGTTTTCGAGGGTGGCATAACGCCCCCCCCCCCGCCCCCTGCGTACACATGCTAAAAAGTACACACTACTCACTATCAATCAATATAAAAAGCAACCGTTTCTGAGCCGACCACATCGGCAGTGATTCGCGTCGCGACTGCTACGAAGGATCCATATGCATTTCTATCGCGCGATCAGGTCTAGTAATAGTTCTCGTTTTTTCGTGAGTACTAATATTTTCACGCTCGCTGCAGTTCGAGTTGGGCAGTGGAACGAATTGGAGACCGAGACATTGTAATGGGGCACAAACCAAATCTATTCATCTAAGCACTGGGGAAACGCTGATGGACACGCTAGAGCGTGAGCCCCAATGTATCCAGCGGCGTGTCCGTGCTTCGACGAAGATGAGGGGGTGAAAGTGCCGCATTGGTCATTCGCGGTGCGAGAGATGCACCGGTATCCGAGGTCAGGCGTGTGTATCGGTGGAACACGTCCGACCGCCACCGGCCGTGCAGCATGACGATCGTGCTGTCGACCCCCGCCGCCAGTAGAGTGGTTGCCCCTCCGCTGCGAAGCGAGTGGCACGAGAAGTTGGACGCGTCGGAGCCTGTGCCGGTCGCGGCAGCTCTGATCAACTTGGCCATGGCCTCGGTCTTGAAGACTCTTGCTGGGCCCACCGAGCAAATTGGATCCGTCGCCTTGAGTCCCACTTGAGCGGCGTGGTGAAGAAACAGCACGGCAGCTCGAACCGGACAGAGACTGGCGCGACCGGATCGCATGAGGGAACGGAAGATTCCTTGGCCTTCTTGGTCAGTCTTTCCCCCTCGGAAGTACACCTTGACGGACTTGGCACACTGTAGGGACCGTGCTGGCCGCTCCACGTGGTCGTAGACTTCAAGGTCTTGGACTTGGATCGTGTAGAGACGATGCCGGCCTTGCACCGCGAGATACTCAGAGCTTCTCAGTAGAAAGTAGAAGCCCAACATCGCAGCCCCTCCAATGAGGCGGTGTTGGGCGACGCGGAAGTCGAGCCGAACGACGAGCCACGACAGCATTGCGATGGAGAAGGCACTACGGGCCCTTGGGGGAGGACTGGCTCGTTGCATACCGCGGAGAGCGAGCTCGTGGTTGGGTAGGAGTTGTGGGTCGATGCCGAGGGTGACGCGATGATACCAGCGGACATGGCTGATCTTGGACAAAACGGATCGTGGTGCGACGCCTTGTCGTTCTTCGGTACCACGCCAGCAGTGAACGGCGAAGAGAGCCAGGAGTAGGGATTGTGTGTCTCGTTGGGTGGCTGGGAGCCAGACTGCGGCGCCGATGTGCCGGCAGAACCCACACCACTGGCGCCACGTGCTCTCGTACTGCTTTTGGGACGAGTCGGCGAGGGACCGGTGCTGAAGGGCGACGAGGTAGCTGAGTAGATCTTGCGTATACGGGTTGGGACTTTGACCTGCGACCATGACGACGTTTGTAAATTCGAGTTGGCCAGGGCGGCACCTGTCCAAGCGCGGGAACCCAAATCGGCCAGTATGTTGATCGCGCCCGGAAGGTGCTCGGCGGAGACACGAAGGTTGTGTGACGCCTCCACGGCACCAATGACGCGGTTGAGTTCCTGGGGCTGCGTGGCTGGCCAGGGAGTTGCACCACGACACGGCAGATCTGATGTCGATCAAAAGCCGGATGTGCGTGAGCGTGGTTGGGTCGGATGGTATCCAGTTTTGGCCCCAACAGAGAAGAGCGAGCACGGCACTCAGCTGCTCGCGGACATTGATAGTGAACACGTTCTGTTGAATAAGACGAGCCTCATCGGCGTCGAACTGGAACCGAATGAACTGTTTGATGGCTGGATTCAGCACACACAGACCGAGATTGCTCGCGTCCATGTAAATGTGAACGGCCGGGGATGGGAGATCCGCTAAATGTCGAAGCGGCACACCCTTCAGATGGCCATGACCCAAAATGCGCTGGAACCACAGCAAATCCAGGCGCGCGCCGGCGTCGATCTGGACTGAGCCGACTCGTGGTGCTCGGCGGTGGAGACAAACAAGTCGCTGAAAGAAAGCTCCTGCGGGACGAATGCAGGAACAGACATGGCGTAATGAGCCCAAGAGTTCGTTCAGACGCGATCGAGTGGTCGATTGGCCCGAGAGCATATTGCCGACGCGACCGAGCGCTTTGCCGTCTTGTCGTCGGGCATGGAGACTGTCCTGGCCTTCGTATCCCAATCGAGGCCCAGTGCTCGCGTTTTCTCGCTCCACGGCGTAAATTTCTTCTCGTTAATGGCCCGTGGACCGAGCATGGCCAGCATCGCGAGGCGTAAGGCGACTTCGCATAGCTCGAGCCGGTTACCTTGCTCGGCTTCCACCAGAACGTAGTCGTCGACCCATTCATAGCAGAAGAACGGATCCAAGTCGGGATCGCCGGGTCTCAGTGACGCTGGACACTCACGTCGAGTAAGAAAGGAGACCGTGGATCCGAAAGCACCGTAGTGAGCTGGGGATCCGGTCCAGCCGAATGGAAGTGCAAGGTCGATGACCACGACGTCGGGGTCCGGAAGATAGCCCACAAAGTACGGGCAGGTTGCTTCGTGACCGAACACATGCCGAAAGGCCGACTTGATATCCCCGCGCATCATCTTGATCGTTGAGTCCGGGTGCCGCGCGCACAGCGATTCGATACGACGGACAATGGCTTGAACGTGCTCGTAGACTAATCGAGGGAGGAGATGCTTTTGGGAGAGATCGTTTGTTGAGAAACCGAATGGATACGAGAGATCGTGGATGACTCGAGCTTCTACCTGCGGGTCAATGCCGGGTTTCGCTATGCAGCCGAATGGACTGAAAACGAGACCGGTCCAGTGCTTGACTGCGTCGGCCTTGACAACAAGGTAAGTGCCCGCGTCTTGTCCTTCTCGGATGCTGCGATGGAGGGCTCCAGACATCTCGACCGCTGACTTGTGATTGCGCGGTGGTCGAGAGCTGGGCCGGCGCGGGTCTTGCGGCGTGAACTGGTGCTGGACTCTGTTTCGAACTGTTGCCAGCACAGTGAGCTGCTGGTCGTAACCGCGAAGTAGCCACCCGAGGTGCTCTTCGCGTAAAGCTTTCTTTTGACGAGGGTCGATGCCGGTTTGGCCCCGCCAAAGAGTCACGGTCGCCTCTAGCGATAGTTGCTCGGATGCGACGAGTTCAGAGACCACACGAACGGCCTCCATGTCAATGCTGATTGGTTGGTGGCTCCGCGTCTTTAGAGGAAGGCCAGATAACCCGATGTTGGCTCTGCAAAGCGCGCACCGACGCCATACTGAGATACGGCATTCATCGAGCAGGAGATCGGCTTCCATCCGTGCCGAGAGATCCCTGACCACCTCCATCGATAGGCCAAAGATCATTGAGCGGCATCATAGCCGGTGGCGGTGCTCCGCCCGAACGCCGCCCAGCGTTTCGTCAATAAATGCTCGTACCGACGGCTCGAGCGGCTCGGACGGAATAAGATGTGCGAGGTAAGACTGCGTGCACTGCCCCGGAATCGTGGATGGGCATTTGCCGGCAATGGATCTCAGGCACAGCGGGTTTCCCCCTTGACGTGGCACCGCCCGAGCAATGTGAGGTGGCACACTTGACTTGGAGAGAGTGTGACTGTTGTCACGCCGTTGAGGTTCGTACCGAGAGACTTGACCGCCTTCTTGCTGATACTGAGAGCGCCCGACGGTGTATGGCACTGGCCCCGACGACGCCTGCCGCGACACCTTGAGCAGCGTAATGTTCAGAGATGCGTCGCTCATGGACAAGCGCTCGCGCACACGCTGCCTGGAGTTCGTGCCGGTCTGGATATCCGCTTCCACGGCCCGTCGATACTCGGCAAAGATCCGACCAAACCACTCGCCGATGGCGACCACGTCTCGGGCAGACATCGGCTCGAAGTCTTTCAGCTCCAGAGCGAAATCGCTCGCGTTTTCCACGAGCTGCCGGGTCTCGTTGTCGTAGAACTCAGCCGAGTATTGCGACAGAACTCGGAGCGCGTCAATGAAGTCATTGAGCGACTTGGGCTCAGCGTAGCCAACGAGTTGGAGAAATTGCGCATGGCCAGTGCTGCTACCTTGTGCGAGCCCTGCGCACGAAGACGATCCTGGACACGCTGGAGATGGAAAATCGAGAGTGCGTAATCGCCAAATTGAAAGTCGTACAGATGAATCAGGAACACCGGTCTTGGCAGGAACTTGGTCGCATTGGACAGGCGCACATCGAGTAAAAATGCCATAACTTGCTTACCTTTGTGCTGGGACGCCGTGATCCGTTCATGCACGAGCCGAGTTGAGGTTGGTGGGCGGAAACTGTCCTTGTTGTAAGAGAGGTCAACCAGAGGCGCCAGGTCCGAGATGCTTGTGTACACTGGGGTCGAGTCGGGTGCGGCCCTATGCTGGAGGTTGAGCACGTACGCTTGGAGCTCCGAGTTTTCAGCTAGCGCGGCGAGTGCGCTGGCTGAGAGCGGCGGCGCACTCGCATGACCATTTGGCCGTAACCGGACTTGCCTGGAGTGAGCGTTGCCGTTGGCCGCGCCAGAGGCATGGGCTGCTAGTGGGCGTTCGCGTTTCTGGCCTGTGACCGCGCCATGGTCGTCCACATCATCAACCCCTGATTCAGCCCCCGCAAGAGCCGTGAGATGCTGCGAGTGGGTGTCTCCGTATCCGATCCGAGCAGCCTGTCCAGGATAATGTCGTGCTCGCCTTGAGTCGTTGTAACTCGCTCAGCGCGATAGAGGAGAAAAACGACAACAGGGCGACTTCCGCAACAGCAGAGTAGTGGACCTCGAATTCACCTCTGGCATGGCGTACAGTGACCGTTTCCTCGACGTAGTCGGTGACTTGACCGTAGACGTTGGGTTCATCCGACACCACGACCACAGGGCGTCGAAGAAGCATCCCCGGAGCACCACCCGTATCGAGTTCCTCGGAGGGAACGGCGCGACGTCTCGTGACCGCAACGGGAACGCGGATCGTGACCCCGCCAGCGGAGAGATTGTCACCGATCGTGCGGACTTGGACGAGTCCAGCACGGGCCCTTCCAGAAACCTCAGCGTAGGTTGGCGCGAGAAGCGTGTCGTTGGTACCGGCGGGAATGTCCTCAGGGAAGAGAAGGAGTACTTGACGGGCCATCGCCGAAAACTTGGGAGGGCTTGGAGAGGCTTGGAGGGGCTTGAAGGGTAGTGTTGAGTCGGAGAATCCGAGAATGAGCAGCACCGTGCGGGTGCAAAGACGGATGCACACCGAGGCCTTGGCGTGGGTGGAACTCGCGCTCTCTCCCACGCACCGGTGGGTGTGGAAGCACGCTGGATTTATCGTGGTCAACCTGCTGCTCGCTGGAAAAACAGCTCTTGCGACATGCGTTGCAAACGCTCCATAAGAGGTGTCCATCATATTCTCGTGTTTGCATGTTTGACACGCTCAGGCTGGTTCCCAACCGGCGCCCCGCCGTGCCTTGGCGCCTTTGCCCTATACCACGCGAGGCGCCTTCGGTCGGGACCACACGCCGCGACGTGGAGTCGTTCCTGATTTGTTCGTAAAATACCGATTTCTAGCGGTATGATCCCGCGCGATCCATTTCCCATTCCAGAAAGAATGCTGGCGCGCCAAATCGAGAGAAGCAACTTTGGCGCGTGGGCAGATCGAGAGAACGGCAGTGGGTCAACTCAACGGGTCAGCGTCTTGCGAGCCAACTGCGAATCATGAACGGCAACGGGCCATCCAAGGTAAGTGGCGCGAACCCGCCAAACAGGGGGCAGCAGCACAGTTTTGTTTTGCCATCACACTGCATCCTCACACTTCTCATATTGCCGTGGGAGCTCTAGACCGATGAAGACGTTCAAGCTTCCAGCCAAGGTGCCTTCCCAGCGCAAGGTCAGTTCAGCTCGCAAGCCAACCACGGTCCGCGCCGGCGACTTTGCTGTCTGCTGGTGTCGGCGCCACGCGTACTGCGACAGCGGTCCAGACCAACTCCACTGTGGCGCGTGGTGCGATTGCCGTGCCAAGAGACGGCGTTTTGGTTACGCCTCTGGCCACGCCCAGCGACGTCGACGACGGCTGCATCACGGAACCAACTCAATCAGCCCGTGTCGAGCCAGATCTTGCAGCCTTTATTGCACCAACTCCCGCTGTGACTACGAGATTCACGGCCCTCGTCCAGGCGGCGGCAGGGGAGCCACCTTTGCGTGTAAGCGTTGCTGGTTCCCTCTCGGAGCGCAATGCTGATGATGTCATCAGCGAAATTATCTCCCCACGTGCCGCGCGTCCCTCTCTTAACAACGACTCGCTTCTCCACCGCATTTCCACATCTTGTCTGAGGACTCAGACAGCGATGTGGAAGAAGACGCGCCGCCGACGCATGCGCAGCAGCTCACCAAATGGACAGTCCGCCGCGCCGGCAAAGTGCCAACACCAAAGTCGGACGACTACGCGTCGTGGACGCTCGATCAACTACGCTGCGAGTGCACGGCGAGAACTCTGCCTCGAAAGACCACCAAGGAAGTGCGAATCCAAAAACTGCACGAGTACGATGAGGCCCACGATCGTGTCGGCTCGCGCGCCGACCCAGAGCTGCAGCTCCCCGTCTCGTTGCGCAAGACCAAGCACTGCGTTATTCGCCTCTTGAACGTTCTATTCTCCGATCGTGTCAGCGACAGATTTGCCTCGATTTGCAACCGAGCGCAGCGCTACGAGCTTGACAACCCCAGTGGAAGTGTCTTCACGGTCTTTTGGGGGACGTCACGGACGAAGTGCTCGTCAACCTAACGATTACAACCGACTGTGGTCCAATGACCCCCTTTTCAGCGACTTGGACCCTTCCCGAATCGTGCGCCACCCCACGCAAAAGCTCATCGACATGTGGAAGGCACTGAATCGTCATACGTCATGGCACTCGCTAGGTTCACGCAGTTCGGCCACCACGATCCAAACTTCTACTGGTTTTGTGACGGCAACGTATTTGCGTGCGTGTCTGTCTGTGAAACCGAACCTCACCACGTTTGTCAACGGCGGCTTTTTTATGGTGACGCGTTGGACACCAGCCGTCACGGACAAGATGAATCTGGATCGGGCAACTCGCAGCAAGTCGGGCGTGGGCAGATCATGGACATGTTCAACACGATCAGTCGAACGTCTGAGGCGATCATGAAGGAGGTCAGTGCTGACCTTGTGGATCAGTTGCTTGACCGTATCTCGAAACTTCACACTGTGATCCGGCAGGTGGAGTTGCGCATGGGCGAGACAACGGACGATCCGCACATCCAGCAAGAACTGCAGCGCAGCTGGACCCTCTACCAAAATCGTCTCATGGTGTACGAGGCTCAGCTTGCCGATGCGATCTAGTGCCTCCGTACGACCCGAGCCGCTCCTTTCCCCGTCATCGCCCATCCACAACCCGTCCGTCCCCCGTTTTACATGATACATCAGTCGCTAGAGAGATAATGATGGAAACCTTCTCATTTCCACTCAATAAAGCCAAACCCGTAACCACATCAATCACGAACGCAGATACTCGGTCGCATTATCCTGTTCACGTTCGCGGCGCTCGCGCTCGTGGCGCGCAATGTTTGAGTGGGGGCGGCGGATGTTGTTTCTCTCGAGATGCTGAACTACAGCATCGCGAAACCACTCCGAGTCCACAAATTCCTCGGTGGTGAGGTCAGAGAACAAGTAGAGTCGGCGATACTGAGATGTGTCTTCATTCTCCACACTCATATCCGCATTTGCAGGCGCAACCAGGTCGCTGGGCGCGACATCCACGATCTCGGCCTCGTCCGCAACATCGTACTCTTTCCCTTCGTTCTCACCGAGGCGGGCGTTGATGCAGTAATTGTGCAAAATGCACGCCGCCATGATGACTTTGGGGACGTTGGAAAACTTGACCTCGAGAGGGGCTCTGAAAATGCGCCAATTTTTCACGAGCAGACCAAACGCCATCTCGATACGGATGCGCAACTCGCTGAGATGGAAGTTGTAGCTGTCGTGGTAGACGGTAGATATTGTGGCTTTGGATACGGCGTCAGTAGACTGAGGCAGTTGGCGAACGCAATATCGCTTACGAGATAAAACCCAGGAGGAAATTTCATGGCAATTTGAGAGAGTCTATGAGAGAGAACTCCGACGTTGATGGCTCGGACGTTGAGTGAATACTCGGGCGTTGAGTGACAGATCAGACGTTGAGTGGTTGCTCTCCGATGCCTCTCTGACAGAAGCCTTACTGGACAGATAGTAGTAGTCTCTAGC
>JAADVC010001364.1:0-10588 GCA_023334575.1 Pythium volutum | reverse complement strand
GTTGGTGGTGGGCTCGTGGGTAAGGAAAATGGCCTGTGCCCACACGATTGCGGCCACACTGTCTTGGATGGAGACAACGCAAGCTCCGGCTCCCCCAGCACCGGGGTTACCCCTGGATCCGCCGTCGAAAAACATGATGTACCAACAGGCGTACTTGACGGGGTGGGCTGGGAGGATGGATACCGGGTTGGTAACGTGTAGGAGGATAGCATCCATGAGGGCGAGTGCAGCTGAAAGATGGGCCCCAGTTTTTGTGAGTCTGTGAGCTTCCTTGTCGGTCCGTAGACCGTGTGTGTGCATACGTTTCATAACGCGCCATGAGCGTGTCATCAGAACCCCGCGAGGGGTTGTGAATTCTGTTGTTGCGTTCGAGCCAGAGAAAGCGTAGCCCGGTCGTGACCTGAACCAACCAGGCCTACTTTGGGGGAGAGACAAGAGCTCCATTTCCCCGGACTTCAAGTCCAGACTCTCTGGATCCGAGGATTTGGAATCGATACCACTACAGCCCATTCGACCAGGCCATATGTTGAACATGCGGTGAGTCCATTTGTTGCCCATCCCGTAAGCAACGATATCTTTCGTAACTAACGACAAAGCAACGTTCGTTAAAACTGTCAAAAAAACGCTGCCAACCTTGCCTCGTGTGGCTCAGATTTTGCCCACGCCCCACACATTCTGAAAGGAAGAGAAGAAACGACGCCACGCCATGACCGCCAGCAACAACGAGGAAGCGACGGCTCGCCGCAGCCCGCGGCTCAACCCGACGACGCCACCGCGCCACGATCCGACGACGCCCTTGCACGACGACCCAAGTTCAGCGCATCCTGTCCGCAGCCTCGCATTGAGGTCGGCGGTGCCTCCGGACGCGCCCGATGGGGGAGCCACTGGAGCGGAAGACGCGAGTACTGGTGACGCGGTCGCCGCTGACACCAGCGCGGCCCACAGCAGTCCGGTTTTGAACCCGGCAACGCCACCGACGACGCCGCCGGTGACGCCACCACACAAAAGTCGTGACACGGCGCCCGGTGATGCCACTACGACTACTGAAGCCAACGCTTCCCGTCGCAGTCCGCGCATCGCGAGTCGGGTGAAGAACCCGCGCTTGTTGCTGCGCCAGTGGATGGAGCAGGACAAGCAGGAGGCATTTGGTCAGCCATCTCGTTCCCGCTCGCCCCCTCGCTCTCCCTCACCGTCCCTCTCACGTCCACTTGCGTCTGTATCGCCCCGTTTGTCGCCACACGAAACGGTAGCGGCAGCTGACGCAGCGGCTGGCTCAGATGACTCGGATGATTCAGACGACTTTGAGAAGCCGCCAATCAGTCGCAAGTCAAAGCCCCACGAAGATGAAGATCGCACGAAACGTTTGGAGCAATTGTTTGCCACTCGTGATGGTGAAAGCGACGGTACGCAATTCCTGTTTTGTCAATGAATGTCAGCTGCTAATCATTTACTGTTGTCTCTGCTTGTAGACGATGGCGATGAGATTAAGTCCAAGGCGCCTCGCGCCAGTAAAGGAGAAAAGGGGAAGATGGGGAAAAAGGGGAAAAGGGGGCAAAAAGCACAACACGCGCATGGACGTCATACAATTTCGACCGCGGGCCGCAACGAGAATGAAGGTATGTGCTTTTCATTTGCTGTCCATTTGACTCCATTTGCTGTCCACGCGGAGCGCAAAAACTCACCATTTGCTGTTGATTGCGCTTGCAGATGAAGATGACAATGACAGTTCCGATGCGCCGCGAAGCACTGACACAGGGAAGAAAGGGAGAAAAGGGAAAAAAGGGAAGAAAGCACAGCACGCCCACGGGCGTCATACCATTTTAAGCAATAATGAAGGTATGGTCCATACCCTGACGTTTCGTTTGCTGCCCATTCGACGCCCCATGTGCTAATCTTGTGTTGGTTCTGGTGTCACTAGACGGTGATGTGAGAATGTCGGAGGTGTCGACTACCAGTAAAGCCGAAAGTGCAGGGAGTCGAAGCATCCCGCTCGTCGAACGGCTCGACGAGCGAGTTCCAGTACCACCTCTCGGACAGAGAGTGTTCGTGGATTGGGATGAGCTTTTCGTGTGCTTGGAGCGCTACCAGCAAGACACGCATCAAGCAATCAGACGTTCCAATACGATGAACGTCACCCTTCGCAACAAGGAGATCGCCAACACGGTCGCGGCCCAGAACGGAATGTACGTCCGGTTCGTCCCACTGTCGTGGCAAACGTACAAGCGCGTGTTTATTTGCACGCACGGGTGGAAGGAGCGTCCGCGTGGGGATGGTGATCGCACGATGCGCTTTCTGCGTGGTACAGAATGTCCGTTCAGGATCGTTGCGACTGTGACGTACGCTACGGACAAGTGGGTCGTCAAGATCACGGGTGAAACCATGTTTCACAACCATCGCATTGGTCCCGAGGTCTTCAAGACCTACGCCGAGAACCGAGGGATCGAGAACCCCACGAACCAAGCCAAGGCGGATGGAATGATCGAAAACAAGCGCAAGCCACGAGCCATTCTCAAGGAGCTTCTCAAGAAGGGCGAGAATGTTACACTCAAGGGCGTCGAGAACCTGATCCAACTGTACAAGAACGAGATCAAGACCGAGGATGACGACACGGCGTGTTTGGCGTTACTTTCGGAGTTCACAGCGGCGGATGACAACAACAGTGTGTCGGTCGACGAAACAAGTCACCATGAGACCGGTGTGATCAGCATGACTTCTACGTTCATGACAGACATGATGTCTCGCTTCGAGGAGATGCTGCTCGTTGACTGCACGCACAAAACGAACAGGTGAGTGCCAGAATTGGTGTCCATTTGCTGCCCAGTCGAACCCATTTGCTGTCCATTTGCGGATGGTATATTGTATATATATACGTAGATACAACTATCAGCTGCTCACGCTGATGGTGATCGACGATTACGGCGAGGGTCAAGTCGTTCAGCACATCGCTTCTTGAACGAAACGCTGACTGGCACATGTCACGAGCCCTCGACCACTTCGTTCGTGCTTATCCGGGCATCGCTGAGAAGGTCCAAGTCATCATGGTGGACAAAGACCTCAATGAGATCAAGATTCTCCAGCTCTACTTTCCACGTGCGCGCATTCTTATCTGCGTGTTCCACGTGCTGAAATACCTGAAGCGCATGGTCCGGAAGCCAGACTACGGGAAGCTATCAAGCGATGATCGCGACACGATCGACGCTGTCGTCCACGCTATGGTCTACGCTGATTCCAAGGAGGTGTACGAAGAGAACCGCGCAACATTGCGAGACGTTTGTGCAGTCACTGGATTCGAGAAATTCTTTGAGTATTTCGACACCAATTGGCACTCGTGCACCGAGATGTGGGTTATGTACAAGCGAGCACGCCTGCCGCACCTTCGCGTTCACACCAACAACCATCTTGAAAGCTACTTTGGGCACCTAAAAGACGCTGTCGAGTCGACTATGGGGATGAAGGAGACAGCGGACGCGCTCATCCAGGACGACCACGCTCGTTGTCACGAATACACTCGCCAGCGCACCAAGGTCGACCACTTCTTCAACCATGATTACGACGACGACATGAACCAGTTGCTCAAGTTCACCAACCCTTTTGTCGCCCGGAGCGTTGAGACCGAGTACAAGCTGGCGTGCAAGAAGGGAGATGTGTTCCAGTTCGACGAGTCTTTGAACCCCGGTCTCGTCGTTGTGCACGGGAACACCAAGACCCACGAGTTGGATACTCGGACGTTGCTGTGTACGTGCTCGTTCTCGACATCGATGCAGTTGCCCTGTCAACACGCGATTGCGTACCGCAAGCGCAAGACCTTCGAGTCAAGCATCCCTATGAAGGCCGTGAGAAACAGGTATGCTGTCCATTTGCTGTCCATTCTCGCCCAGTTGCTGCCCATTTGGAGCTCACGTATTCATTCATGTGGCTGTCTCGTAGGTGGCTTGGCTCCGTGGAACAACACACAGCTGTAGTAACACCACGACTCCGTTTTACACCATTCTCCAGTAACGACAAGAAGCGAAAGGTCACCACGCACGAGAAGAACAAAGAAGCAACGCGCGTGACGGAGGCTCTGCGCAGCGAGCTTGCCGACATTGCCGACGACGATGAGTTCCACGAGTTTCTTGAGTTCGTGCTAGAGCAGTGGCGAAATGTTCGACAGCGCAAGCTAGTCAAGACATGCCTCCATGTGGACCAGCCACATGACCAGACCGTCGACGACCCTCACAGTGACGAAAGCGAGCAGATCTTTGCGCCGCCATCTCAGTTGTCGCAGCCCCATAGCCTCTACTCAGAGGATTTGGGTGATGTTCCGTTTGTTCCACCGGCTCGCGTTTTCGTGGCGGGTGAGCTGATCCCGAGCAGCCAGACGGAGGCCGCCGTGTCAGACGCGGAGGACTATCAGTCCGACGCCGATGACGATTCGAGCAAAAAGCCGGCACGAGTTGTGATCAATCCTAGAGCCGCCAAGTCGGGCCGCCCGCGTTTGGATGTCGGTCAGCAGCGCTCCGCCGAGCGCGAAAGTCGAATTCGGTTTACAGCAGCTCAAGTGGTATGGAGGAAGACTGGCGAGATTACCCTCAAGAGTCTTGCTGACGCTTTAGACGCCGAGCAGCCATCGATGCGAGAGACCGCGGCGCGGCTGAACTCTCTTCAAGAACGACACGTCGACGGCGGCAAGGACACGGCGCGCAAGAAGCCGAAGTACTCGATTGAGAAGGCCCCCGTGTTGAACCATACAGAGTTCTACTTGCTGCCCGATGCAGTACTGAACAAGTGCTTTGAGGTGCTGCCTGTCGCCAACAAGCCGGACGAAGCTATCGTGATATCCTCGCAGAGCCAGTCGCAAGATCCCGGCCAGGAAGGTCAAGATGACGCTCCAGATGGACAGCAAATGGACGCGAATGGACACCAAGCGGATGCTGCCGGGCAGAAAAAAGGCATCGAATGCGTCACCGTCGCTGGCTATGGGGCGTTTTCTCGCACTCAATTGAGTCGATGCGTCGGCTGCACAAACTGAAGGAAGACTGCAGAGAAGGTGAGCTCTTCATCAAGTGGCTTCGGCGAGATATCTCAGATTTTCTGCACAATGGGCTTCCGCATGAGATCGCGGACGAGCTTGAGTCCAAGTACCCGTACGGCATACTACCTGGCTTCGCAAACGACTACACGTACGAGAGCCTCTACCGCTTGCGCCCGTCGCGGTGGGTCAGTGACGCCCTCATCGCTGCATTTTGCGAGCGCGTGTGCAAGGATGGCCAGAATGTGAAGTATCTCGGTGTGCTTCAGCGGAAGCCAAAGCGCGCGCGCAAACAAGATCTTCCCGGTGATCTGAAGGAGCGCATCACGCAAGCTGCGTTGGAAGAGACAGTGGAGATCCTCCTCATCCCTGTCAATTTTTCGAACGCTCACTGGACGCTCGTCATGGTTTTGCTCGGCGCAAAGGAGATCATGTACTACGATTCGATGGGTGGTGCGGCCGCTCTCTACACTCTCAAAGACGTGGCGCAGGATATTGGCAGCCTGCTGTTCGACCTTCTCGGCAACCAGTTCAAGGCTACGAGCGTCACCAGTCCACGCCAGTTCGACGGCTTTGGTTGTGGCGTGTTTGTCTGCCACAAAGTCGCGTCCATTCTGGACAACACAGTGTCGCAAGACGTGAGCGACACCGGCTTGGACAACTTCCGCTTTCGACTGCTGGCATACGTTCTTCGCGGCACTCGAAAATTCTCCTAAGTAGTGAATACACGTTTCTTTCTCCATGTTTCTGTGTGTTTTGTTTGATGCTCTGTGTGTTTTGTTTGATCGCTTCAACTTCCACACCACCATGTCAGCGCCGCGAACTTAGCTACCCGAGTTCCAATCGGACGCGCGCATTTTGCGATTCTGTTTGATTCGTTGAATTTTACGATCGGTATCTGCAGGGGATGGACAAATGGACACCAAAGGGAAAAGAAAAATGGGAACGAATGGAATGGTCGAATGGACTGTAGGGCTGTCCATTTGGAATCCAATCTTTTCAAAATTAATTCAATTAATGAGTTATTAGTTTTCGGAACAAAAGATCCATAATCACCATCACTCTGTCCCTCCCTCTAAAAACCGAAGAGCTCACTTGAGAGTGTGAGACCCTCACATTGACGAGCTTTTCCTTCATTCGCGAATCCACCACCAAGTCGTCAATCCTCTCCCCACCATGACCGCGCCCGCCGCCAACGTTATCGACATGAAGTACCGCTTCCTGGGTGACTCGGGACTTCTCGTGTCGGCGTTCTCGTACGGCTGCATGACGTTTACGAGCGACGACCAAGTGGACGAAGCCTACGAGATTCTGACCCACGCGTACAAGCACGGCGTCAACTTTTGGGACACGGCCGAGACCTACTCGGCCGGCATCTCGGAGCGTGTGACGGGAAAGGCGCTGCAGCGTGGCATTGATAATGGTGTCTGGACGCGCGAGGACATTGTCATCTCGACCAAGATCTTTTCGGGTACCAAGGACGGACCGAACGCCAAGGGCCTCGGCCGCAAGCATTTGGTAGAAGGCACCAAGGCCTCGCTCCAACGTCTCGGTGTCGACTATGTCGACGTGATCTTTTGCCACCGCCCAGAAAAGTACACGCCCATTGAAGAGGTCGTGCGTGGCATGAACTTTATCATCGACCAGGGCTGGGCCTTTTACTGGGGCACGAGCGAATGGTCCGAGAACGACATTCTGGAGGCGTGTGCGATCGCCGACCGCTTGGGACTCATCCGTCCCATTGTGGAGCAGCCGCAGTACAACCTGTTTGTGCGCTCCAAGGTCGAAGTCGAATACGCGGCACTGTACAGCAAGTTCAAACTTGGTTTGACGGTCTGGTCGCCGCTGGCGTTTGGCGTGCTCACGGGCAAGTACGCCGACGGCATCCCCGAAGAGTCACGGCTCTCGGTCTCGTTCTGGGCCGCGATCCTTGGCGGCACGGTCTCGGACCGCGCGGCCCAAGTTGAAAAGCTGCGACCGATCGCTGCGGAACTGGGCTGCACGTTGGCGCAGCTCGCGCTCGCGTGGTGTGCAACCAACGAAAAGGTCTCGACCGTGATTCTCGGTGCCAAGACGGTCGCGCAACTGGATGAAAACCTCAAGGCGTGGCCCGTCGTGGCCAAGATCACACCCGAGATCAAGCAAAAGATCGAAGCAATCATTCCGTTCACGTACCAGCAGCCCAAGCGCGACGCGTACTATACGTACCGCGGCAAGTTTCTCGCGGCGGCTCTGTAAGAGACGGGCAAGGCCTCTTTGCTTCGGAATCCGGAACGTCCTGAATCTGGATCGGGAATCCAGAGGATTTGGTAGTCTGGAATCTACCGAATCCAGTCAACAAGTCGTGTGTACAGAGACTAGCGAAAAATCATTTGGTACGGTACTAAATGAACGCAACCAACAATATCCGTTCTAGTGCCAGTGAACTCACTGGCATTTCACTCCATGGCGTTCTCTACAACGGTAGACACCCCACGTCCAGACCAGACGTGCGCGCAGAAGCTCAAGCTGAGACGGGCTCGTCCAGAGAATCCAGCGAACTTCAAGTCGGAAATCACGGAATGATTCGTAAGCACCATCACTCTGTCATCTCTTCCCAATGGATCTTTTCGTGTTGTCCCATTCGCAAATCCACCAGCACGTCCTCACCCGCTCTCCTCTTTTCTCTCTCTCTCTCTCTCTCGACCATGGCCGCCCCAGCCTCTGACAGCATTGGCATGAAGTACCGCTTCCTGGGCGACTCGGGGCTGCTGGTCTCGGCGTTCTCGTTCGGTTGCATGACGTTCTCGAGCGACGACCACGTGGACCTCGCGTACGAACTGCTCACGCACGCGTACAAGCACGGCGTCAACTTTTGGGACACGGCCGAAGGATACGGCGCTGGAATCTCGGAGCGCGTGACGGGCAAAGCGCTGCAACGCGGCATTGACAATGGCGTCTGGACACGCGAGGACCTTGTCATCTCGACCAAGCTGTTCACGGGCACGAGTGATGGCCCCAACTCCAAGGGCCTCGGTCGCAAGCACCTCATTGAGGGCACGACGGCGTCACTGGCGCGTCTGGGTCTCGACTATGTCGACGTGATCTTTTGCCACCGTCCAGAAAAGTTTACGCCCATTGAAGAGGTCGTGCGCAGCATGAACTTCATCATTAATCAAGGCTGGGCCTTTTACTGGGGCACGAGCGAATGGTCCGAGAACGACATTCTGGAGGCGTGTGCGATCGCCGACCGCTTGGGATTGATCTGTCCCATTGTGGAGCAGCCCCAGTACAATCTCTTCGCACGCTCCCGGGTCGAAGTGGACTACCAGGCGCTGTACAACAAGTTCAAGCTCGGTCTCACAGTCTGGTCGCCATTGGCGTTTGGTATCCTCACGGGCAAGTACGGCCAGGGCACGCCCGAGAACGCCCGTCTCGCCAACGCCTACTTTGCCTCCATCATCGGCGGCGACGTCGAAGGCCGTGCAGCCCAAGTTGAAAAGCTGCGGCCGATCGCCGCTGAGCTTGGGTGTTCGTTGGCACAGCTCGCGCTCGCGTGGTGCGCGTCCAACGCCAACGTCTCGACCGTGATTCTCGGTGCGAAGACGGTCGCGCAACTGGATGAAAACCTCAAGGCGTGGCCCGTCGTGGCCAAGATCACACCCGAGATCAAGCAAAAGATCGAAGCAATCATTCCGTTCACGTACCTGCAGCCTAAGCGCGACCCGTACTACACGTACCGTGGCAAGTTTCTCGCGTCCGCTCTCTGAGTCGTGTCGGTTCTCTCCTGGAATCCGGAACGTCTGAAATTTGGATCCGCGAATCCAATTGAGCTGAAAGGCGGCAAGTGTAACGACGCTGATCAATTGGACAACCACTTGGCTGGAGTATACGACCTTCACTCTATTTTGTGCTTTTTTGTCCCGTTATTTGTCGCCACTGACGGTCTCCGCTATTGGTGTTGCACAGTATCCTACCTTAGATATTGAAATGGAATGGGCTGCGCCGGCATGTCGTCCCATGAATGCTCAATACTATACGTAGTACTAGTACTATGTAGTAGTAGTAGAGTCCGGAGACGCTAACAGTCGTTGTTCCTCTTCTGTGGAATCGTTTGAAACGTCGATGAGTCCGAAGTCTGGAAGGATCCATGTGCACAATCACTCTGCCCCGTCGAGGAAGTGGAAAAAGAAAAGTGGACACACACGAGGCGCTCACTTCAGACGGCTCTTTGTTTGGTAACGATACTGTATCCATGTTTTACACTCGCAAATTCCCCCAGGAAGTCCTCAAGTCTCTCTCTCCCTCTTGACCATGGTCGCCCCCGCGCCGGCCACCGACATTGGCATGAAGTACCGCTTCCTGGGTGACTCTGGTCTGCTGGTCTCGGCGTTTGCGTACGGCTGCCTCACCTTCACGCGTGACGGCCAAGTGGACGAGGCCTATGAGATCCTGACCCACGCGTACTCGCACGGCATCAACTTTTGGGACACGGCCGAGTCGTACACGGACGGCGTCTCGGAGCGCGTGACGGGCAAAGCGCTCGCCCGTGGCATTGAGGACGGCGTCTGGACGCGGGAAGACATTGTGCTCTCCACCAAGATCTTTTTTGGTTCCAGGGAGTCCTTTCGGTGTATCCGTGGCACGGACGGACCCAACACCAAGGGCCTCGGCCGCAAGCATTTGGTCGAAGGCACCAAGGCCTCGCTCGCGCGTCTCGGTGTTGACTATGTCGACGTGATCTTTTGCCACCGCCTCGAACCGTACACGCCCATGGAAGAGATTGTCCGCAGCATGAATTTCATCATCGACCAGGGCTGGGCCTTTTACTGGGGTACGAGTGAGTGGTCCGAGAACGACATCCTGGAGGCGTGTGCGATCGCCGACCGCTTGGGATTGATCCGTCCCATTGTGGAGCAGCCCCAGTACAATCTCTTTAACCGCTCCAAGGTCGAAATCGAGTACCAGGCGCTCTACGAGAAGCTCAAGCTCGGTCTCACGATCTGGTCGCCATTGGCATTTGGCCTGCTCACGGGCAAGTACGGCCAGGGCACGCCCGAGAACGGACGCCTCGCCGACGCCTACTTTGTGCATTTGCTGGGTGGCGACATCTCCGACCGTGCGGCCAAGGTCGAGCAGCTCCGGCCGATCGCTGCGGAGTTGGGCTGTTCGTTGGCGCAGCTCGCGCTCGCGTGGTGCGCGTCCAACGCCAACGTCACGACCGTGCTCGTTGGGGCCAAGACCATGTCGCAGTTGGAGGAAAACCTTCAGGCGTGGCCCGTCGTGGCCAAGATGACACTGGAAATCAAGCAAAAGATCGAAGCAATCATTCCGTTCACGTACACGACGCCTGAGCGCGACGAGTTCTACACAGTTCGCAGCAAGTTTCTCTGAGAGCAGCAAAGAGATCTCATCTGGATTCCAGATGAGATCCCGATTCTGGATCTGTTCCCATTTGTAGTGAAAAAATCACTTGGGTTCAGTATGCGACCATCACTCTCAATCCCGCTGACACGCATCATTGGTGACACACATAGCGATGGTCTCCGCTCTCTCTCCCTTCGCAGTCTGGATTCTCTCTCCCCCCCCTTCACAGAC
>JAADVC010001363.1:0-10592 GCA_023334575.1 Pythium volutum | reverse complement strand
TGTCGACCAACACGTCACTCAGCGGCACGGCCATCACGGCGCTTCGCTCGCAAGAGCACGAGGCCTGGAAGCAGCAAGAAGACGCCGCCGACCTCATGGTGCCGCTCATTGGCCGGCTCTACCGCCAGCGCAACGTCATCACGACGCTCTTTGGCAAGGGGCTCGTCCACAAGAACAGTATTGAGATCATCAAGCATCACTCGTTCGTGTGCAAGTACGTCGGCACGCAAATGATGCCGCGCGACACGGTCGTCGTGCTCGACGCGCTGCTTCACCACGCGCCCCACGCGACGGCCATGCGCATTGACGTTGCGCGCACGCTGCTGTTGGTCGAAGACCAGGTCCACGCGATCCTCGCCGAGGCATCGGACGACGCCAAGGCCACAAAGCTGCAGGCGCTGGGCGCCTTCCTCGACGCCAAGATGGCGCCGCTCGCCATCTCGGTGCCGCCGACCATGACCAAACCCAGCGACGTGATCCTCTACGGCTTTGGCCGCATTGGTCGCCTGCTCGCGCGGCTGCTCATTGAAAAGAGCGGCCCCGGCGTCAAGCTCATGCTGCGCGCGATCGTCGTGCGCAAAGGCTCGAAAGACGACCTCGCCAAGCGCGCGTCGCTGCTGCGTCGCGACTCGGTCCATGGACCGTTCCACGGCTCGATTAGCTTTAACGAAGAGGCCAATGCGATCGTCGCGAACGGCAATCTGATCCAAATCATCTACTCGGACGGCCCCGACAAGTGCGACTACACCCAGTACGGCATCCAGAACGCCGTGGTCATTGACAACACGGGCATCTGGCGCGACGAGGCCGGTCTCGCGCGCCATCTCGAGTCGCCGGGCGTCGCCAAGGTCATCCTCACGGCCCCGGGCAAGGGCAACGTATGTATAGCTTTCCCTGTTTTGCTTTATAATGGGGGCGGCCTTTCTAAGTTTTGACTGGATGTTTGTATGCGGTATGCGTAGATCCCTACGATCGTCGCCGGTGTCAACGACCACGACATTACGTCCGAGAGCAAGATCTTCTCGGCGGCGTCGTGCACGACGAACGCGATCGCGCCCGTGCTCAAGGCACTCGAGCAAAAGTTTGGCATTGTCGACGGCCACATTGAGACGGTCCACTCGTTCACGAACGACCAAAACCTCATTGACAATTATCACCCGAAGGAGCGTCGCGGCCGCAGCGCCGTGCTCAACATGGTCATCACCGAGACGGGCGCGGCGTCGGCCGTGAGCAAGTGTCTGCCCAGCCTCAAGGGCAAGCTCACGGCCAATGCGATCCGCGTGCCGACGCCCAACGTCTCGTTGGCGATTCTCAACCTCCACCTCACGCCAGACAATACAGAGGGACTCACGGTCGCGTCGCTCAACAAGTACCTCTCGACGAGCTCGCTCAACTCGCCGCTCCAGAACCAGATTGACTTTGTGCAGTCGGCCGAGGTCGCATCGAGCGACTTTGTCGGCGCGCGCTCGTCCGGCACGATCGACGGCAAGGCCACGATTGTCCAGGGCAACAAGATTGTGCTGTACGTGTGGTACGACAATGAGTTTGGCTACAGCTGCCAGGTCGTGCGCGTGCTGCAGACGCTCGAAGGCATCAAGCACACGCGCTTTCCCGATGCGTCCCAGGTCGAGGCCATTGACAAAGCGCTCCATCTCGCCGTCAACTTGTAGAAGGTGGCCGCGCCGTGAGCGAGTGCACCCGCGTGCGAGTAGGTTGTGTATATCCACGCGTGCACAACATTACGCCCATGTGGATCCCGTCGTCGCTCGACAAGATCCCTCCCACCCAGCGAAAACACCCTTGCTTCTACGCAATACTAATACCGTGCAGCTATGTATCCTCCATCGACCTATATTGAAACCAATTGGCATTAGAAATAGCGCCGTTGTGTGGGTGTCGTTTCATGTGGGGAACGGCTACGGTCTCAGCTTTTCGCAAACGGTAATCGGAGCCTCGCCATCGCCCTTCAACAATGCGCCGCCGCGACGAGATCGAGCGCACGCCTCCACCTCTGCCGCTTCCGGCCGCTCGTCTGTACATCCACGATGCGCCGTCACTCGCGACGCGGGCCATGCACGTCCGCAGCGACGACCACCACCTCAGCAAGCACAGCAGTCTGCGCTCCGTGTCACCCACGCATACTAGCAATTCCACTCGGGATCTTACAATGCGATCGTGGCACTCACACAGCACAAGCAGCGACGATTATACCTCGCCGGCGGTCCACGACCACAGCAGCGTGCACCACCACGCAGTAGACAGTCCACACCGCCGGCAATCCCCTCCTCCACGCACCGTCACCACTACTACTACCACCACTGCAACCCCACCGCCAGTGTCGAAACTCAAAGCCCAAGTCGCCAAGGTGTTGTACCGCCCTAGCGCCAACGACGAAAGCCCCCACGGCGACGAGCTGCAGCAGATCAAAGAGTCGGTCGAACGACTGCGCGCGCAGCGCACCCACGTCGAGCAGCTCCGCGAACGCAACGAACGCCTCGAGCTCTTGCTCGCGGACCGCGCCAAGGAAAACGAAAAGCTTCGCCTTCAGTTTGCGTCGATGCAGGGTGTCGAGCAAGAAAACGTCGGACTGCTCAAGAGCTTCCAATTACTCGAGGAGCGGATCCACGCGCTGGAGGCCACGTGCCACGCGCGCAAGGAAGACGCCCGCGCCGCGAACGAACGGCTCGCAGCGAGTGACAAGACCCGCGCGTCACTGCAGCTCCGCGTCGACGAGCTCGCCAGCGAGCGCGACTACTATCGCCAGCAGCTCGGCACGATCCAGTCGAGCCACGAGAAGCGCGTGCTTGAACTGCAGTCTGTTCATGCGCACGCACTGGATAAGCACCGACGCGACCAGAGCGAGTGGCAACGCAAAGCCCAAGCGTCCGAGCACGCGCAGGGCGACGTGGAACGCAAGTTCCAGGACGAACTCGCGCAGCGGCAACGCGAGACGCAGCAGCTCGTCCAGGAGAACCGCGCGATGGAGCAGCACGTGCAGCACCTGCTCGCGACGACTGTGCGACAGACCACGATGATTGAGGACTGCGATCGCCTGCTCCGTGAGAGCAAGAGCCGCCACGAGACGGCCAAGGCGAGCTACCGTGACCAGCTCCAACTGAATGCCACTCTGCAAACCCACATCAAGGAGCTCGAGAGTAAGCTGTCGACGCGGGAGCAAGGGCTCGGTCACGAAAAGACTTTGCTCGAAAGTAAACTAGTCGAGCTTGAGACCAAGGCGCGCAAACTCAAGGACAAGAACGCCGTCTACGTGGTCGCGCTGCAAGACAAGGAAAACCACTGCGAGAAGTTCCAACGTGAGCTGCTCGTGCGGGACCGCGCGCGGTTCCACGTCGAGGACGTCGTGAAGGAGCTGCGCCAAAAGGAAAAGACGCTGTTGAGCGAGATCTCGACGCTCAAGGTCGCGCTCACGGTGGGTGGGCGTTGAGTTCTGAGGGCTGTAGCGCTTCGTGTACTGACGTAATGGGGAATGTAGGACCTGGTCGACGAGAAGAGCATTCTGCAGGACCAGCTTGGAGGGCTGCATGGTGCGTGCGGAGCGTCTAAGAGGATGGATGCAAAGTGAGGGGGGACACTGACTTGGTATTTTTCATATAGAGCAACTCGAAAAGGAGCGAAAAGACCGCTCACGCTGGGCGACGGCGCGGCTCAAGCTGCTAGCCGAGTTTTGCGACGAAGAGAACAAGCTCAGCTCAGCGCTCCATCCGTTCCCAGTCATGGAGGTGCTGACCGACGACGGCCTCGAGGACGTGCTAGGGGATGGGGGGTTTGGAGACGGTGGCGAAGACGAGGAGCGTGGTGTGGATGCGGCCGTGGCGGCCGCCGGCATGAAAATGGACGCGTTGGATCGGAGACTGCACAGTCACCCAAGTGGTTCGGCGAGGATACACCAGCGGCCGACGCCAACAAGCAAGCCCATTGTGTTTGGATAGCGGATGGCCGAGGTTTCAGAACCTGATCCCTGAGACTTCAAACATGAGAAAGCGCTCTACGTTGCTGAGACAGTCGAAGGCGTCGAGATCGACGCGAGCACGACTCCTAGAGTACACTCTGATGGACGCCTCGGTCTAAAAAGTCTGCGACAGCATGCTCGTCCACGTGGAACGCTGAGCTGAGAGCAGCACATGCCAACCCATGCAGACCATACGAACACCAAGATGCCGTCTCCACAGAGGAGTGCCAGCCAATGAAGCAGGTGTTCAACATCATAACGCAATCCATGTGAAATACAAGAAGTGTAGATTTAGATAACGATACTTCAAACGTACGCACAGCTACTCCAGGTACAGAACAAGCAAGAGAAGAAACGATGGAGTAAAAGAACGACAGGGGCATCTAGTGCTCTTCCACGTTGGTAAGCGGCGCGTACGGCGGGTTCTGACGGGCCGAGTTCAAGTGGTATCGCACGAGGTTCTTGAGCTCGATGACCTTGTGGTCCTGCACAAAGCCCGCCTTCTCGTCCTTCATGAGCCGCCTGGTCGCGTCGACCTCGGGCGGCTGGTACCGCTTGAGAAGCAGCGACGAGCACACGACCGAGACCGAGCTGAACGCCATGGCGAGACCGGCACACGCCGGCGGCATCATCGAGTGGAGCAGCGGGAAGAACGCACCGGCCGCGAGCGGGATGCCAATGAAATTGTAGGCGATCGAGAAGAAAAAATTGAGAATGATGCGGTTGAACACGGCCCTGGAAAGATCGAGCGCGACCACCACATCCGTGAGCTTGCTCTTGACCAAGATCATGTCAGCCTCGGCCTTGGCGATCTGCGTGCCGGCGCCAATCGCCATGCCCACGTCGGCCTGCGCGAGCGCCGGTGCATCGTTGATACCGTCGCCAACCATGCACACGACGCGGTTTTTCTTGGTCGTGGGCGAGATGCGCGACTGAAGCGCCTTGATCTGCGCGGCTTTCTCGCCGGGCAGTGCGATCGCCTTGACGTGGTCGATGCCCATTTGCCGTGCGATCGCGCTGGCCGTGCGGATGTTGTCGCCCGTGATGAGCCACACATCGAGTCCCATGTTCTTGAGGTACTGCACGACCGACTTGGACTCCGGACGCGGTGTGTCGGCAAGGCCAACGACGCCAATCAGCTTTTGTTCGACACAGACACACACGACCGTCTTCCCTTCCATTTCGAGGTCATGGACCTGTTCTTGAAGCGTGGCGCCAATCTTGATCTGCTTTTCCTCGAGGTACTCGGCATTACCGACAAGGACACGCACGCCGCTGGCATTTGGGCCACCCTTGCGAGGAGGGACAACTCCTTCGATACCACGTCCAGGAACCACGTGGACCTCTGTGGGGTCTTGCAGCTGCAGCTTTTCTTGCTCGGTCGCCGTGATGACGATCGCCTTGGCCAATACGTGCTCGCTCACACACTCGAGCGACGCGCCAAAGTACAGCAGATCGCGTGGTGTGAAGGCACGGTCGGAGATAACCACGTCCGTGACCGACGGGTGGCCCACGGTCAACGTACCAGTCTTATCAAACACGATCGTATCCACGTGGCGAGAGATCTCAAGCGCACGTCCACCCTTAATGAGAATCCCGTTCTTCGCACCAACGCCGCAACCGACCATGACGGCCGTGGGCGTCGCCAAGCCGAGCGCACACGGACACGCGATCACGACGACTGAGATCGCAAACAGCACGGAAATGAACATGTCGTTGGCGTGGCCATCTTCCACACGAAGACCGAGATCGACCTTGTACTCGTCCGGGATAGCATTGGTCGCGAGCAGTGTGTACCACGTAAGAAACGTGACCGACGATATGGCCAGCACGAACGGTGCAAACACGGACGCGAGCTTGTCGGCGTACGCCTGGATTGGCGCTTTGTGGAGCTGCGCCTCTTCAATGAGCGTGCAGATCTGCGACAGCGTCGAGCTCTCGCCACCGAAGCAGCTCGATTCGATCACGATCGTGCCCTGCTGGTTGATTGTCGAGCCAAACACGTAGTCGCCCTGCGCCTTGGCAACGGGCATACTCTCGCCGGTGAGCATCGACTCGTCACACGACGTCGTTCCCGACTTGATCATACCGTCCGTGGGGATGTTGGAGCCCGGAACGACACGCAGTAGGTCACCACGCTGCACAAGCCCGATTGGGATTTCGCGATCCGACTCGCCAGGCACGACCAGCAGCGCCGTTTTCGGCTGCATCTTGGCCAACTCCGCCAACGCATCGGCGGTCTTGCCCTTGGCGACCGACTCCATGTACTTGCCCAGCGTCACAAACGTTAGCAGCATGGTCGACGACTCGAAAAAGTGGTGTCCGTGGAAATCTTCGCTGAGCGCCTCGCCCATGAACGAGTAGAGACTATAAAAGTACGACGCCGACGTGCCCGACATGATGAGAAAGTCCATGCCCATCATGCCGTGCTTCAAGCCCTTCCACGCCGCGATATAGTACCGCTTCCCAATGCCAAACTGCACGGGCGTCGCCAGCAGAAACATGAGCAGCACCTTGAGGTGGACGCCATTGTAGAGCTTGGTCATGAGAATACTGTGCACAAACGGAATGTATCCGAGCACCATGTGGATCAGCATCGCCGGCATCGAAAAGATCATGGCCGTCATGAGCAGCGCCTTCCATTCCTCGACTTCGCTGTTGGTCAACGCGTCTTGGTCGGTGCTTCCCTGGGAAATCTCGGCACGGTAACCGAGCGAGTCGATACACTCAATCACGTCGCGCGGGCCCGTCTTGGAGAGCTGCTGGATATGGACATGGGCCTTGTGGAGCGGCAGGTTGACCTGCACCTTGACGACGCCGTTCAATTTGCCCACGGTCTGTTCGATCTTGCCCACGCACGCCGCGCACGTCATGCCCATGACGGTAAACTTGAGCTCGATCGAGTCGGCGTCGCCCGCGTCGACCGTGTGGGAAAACGTCGCCCGGTAGCCAGCGTCTTCGATACATTTCTTGAGATACGTTTGCTCGTCGCCCACGAGATCTCGGTCAAACACGACCTCGGCCTTTTGGCTAATGAGTCCGACGCGGCACACGACGACGCCATCTTGCTTGCGCAAATGGTCTTCGATCGACTTGACGCAGGCCGCGCAGCTCATGCCCTCGACCTTGAAGAACGCGCGCGGGTGCGGCGTGTCCGTGAGTTCGACGACCACGTCGTCGTCTTGCTTGGACTCTTTCTTCTTCCTGTCCTGCGCAATGACCTTGAGCGCGTCCTCGACATCGTACGCGCTTGCGACAAAGCCGACAATCTCGACCATGTCGACCAGCTCTTCGAGCGTCGTGCTGCCGGCGTGCGTGAGCGTGACTGTGGCCTTGCGCTTGTCAAACGCCACGACCACGTCGCGCACGCCGTCCACATTCTTGAGCGCATTGTGGACGGTCGTGCCGCAGTTCTTTTGGCACATCATGCCCTCGACCAGCAGCTCGACCTGTAGCCGGTTTTGCGACGACGCGTTGCCATCGCGTAGCACAGTCGCGCCAAAGCCCACGCTCTCGACCGCGTCCACAAGGTTGTCGCCCGTGAGTGCGGCGTCGCGGCGGCACACGACGCGCGCGCTGTGGGTCTCGATCGCGACGTCGGCCGCGACCACGCCCGCGACGCTACGCAGCGCCGTCTGGACGGTCGTGCCGCAGTTCTTCATGCACATCATGCCCTCGATCGCGAGCGCAAAGACGACGTCACCCGACGCCGCCATCATAATGAAGAGAGAGAGAAAGAGGGGAACTTGCAAAGTGGGGGTAAAATGAGGAAGAGGATGCCGACCGAAAAAGAGCAAGGTCAGTGTTGATGGAGAAAACCACGTGGTATGGAGTTCAGTCGGGTTGCGCAATGAGGGGAGACGGCGGACTCACCAACACCAGCAGAAATTTGGGTTGGACTGTGAAAGCCCATCGCCGGTGAGGGATTTTTAAGGGGTTCGTGTGATTATCCATACGATCGGTCGGGTGAATGAGAACCCATCGCTGGATCGCCCGAAATCCATCGTTGTCGTAGATGCAGTGCGTTCCTGGAAGGAGACATTTCGCTATGGAAATGGACGGTGGTGTTTACTGCTCGCGCCAAGCGGTGGGTGGCGATTGGGTCGCGCCACGCTGTTGTCTGGAGACTGCTCAGTTTTGTTGTCAAATAAGGGGTCGACTGGCTCCAGGTGGCTCCACTGAACCATGGCGACGAGTCAACAAGAAACTCGAACTCCGGATGTCCATGCGTCAGCAAGAGATCCTTGAGAGGAAACCACGATATTCATTTTTCCCACGCAGTCGTTCTCTGCGACGAATAACATGGACCGTGGCCGGCTTCTCCATTACACAATCATGAGGTCTTCGCCATTGACGAAGGTCTCACTCACACACGCCCCGGCTGATGGCAATACAGTATGACTGACGGTATCGGCTCCGAAACGTCAACGATCGGGAGAAGCAGGAGACGGATCTTCAAGATCCGCTCTGAAAGAAGAAATTATACCACGAACCGTAGCGTAAAAGAGCAACATCCACAGCGCTGAAATATGTCGCATTTCACTTCTCACAACTTATGGCGACGGCTGGTCGCTGACGAGGTTCGAAGAAATCTCGCTCCAAATGTCGTCCGCAGCCAACAGCGTACCAGCGCTCATTTTGCGCACGCGCATCGGTGGCGAGGACGGCGCGACGATCTGCGTTGCCTTATTATTCTTGTTCTTGTTCTTGCGCTTTCGTTTCGAGAGGTCGCTGTTGCTCTGGACGATGACTGCGGCTGACTTTTTCAACGGCTGAGCTGCCGCAACCTTCTTCGATGGCTGAACTGCCGCTGGCTTGTTCAATGGCTGAGCTGCCGTGGTGGTATTGCTGCTATCCGTGCGCACGCGCTTGCGAGAATCCTTCGTGGCCTTCACATTTGAGCGGACGCTGGCGAGTGTGATGTCGCCAACCTCCACTGGGCTAAGGATCTCGGCATCCTCGTCCGCGACCGGCTGGCCACACGTCGATGTATGGGTTGCCATAGCCGCGGCGTCGAGCAGCTTGATCTCGTCGCACCTTACGCAAAGTGCCAGTGAGCACACGCTCTTGATGCACTCTTTGCGGTGCGCTTTGAGCTCTTTGACTGTGTCGTAGAGCTCAAAGCAGAGCGAGCATTTGACACTCGCGTCAACACGGACATCCAGTACGTTCATGACTGACTCGACCTTGAATGTCCCACCAGTCTGCGCGTGGAGACGCTTGAGGAGCTCGTCGTAAATGTCGATCAGCACGAGTGCATCGCTCGCAGCGTAGTGGAGCTGGCTCGCAGAGAGCGGTCGCCGGTTCCAGTTAGAGGTCTGCATGGTCTTGGTCAGTCGCTTGTTGATGTAAAAGAACGCGAGTTTCTGGAGACTGATCGCATGGTGAGCACCTGCCAGCGAGATAGAGAGGTCGTTGACCTCCACGACAGCCTTGGCCACGGAGAAGCACGACGCTGCAGGGTAGGACGCTACCAGATCCTGGGACAACAACACGAGATTCGTGAGTTCGAATATGGTGGTAAAAATGGGTTGAAAACGGAGCATAAAATTTACCTTGAGATCGCTCAGCAGGCCCTGGCCAAGCTTGATGATCTGCTTCGATAGGAAGAGCTGCGAAAGTGCAGCGTTGTACACTTTTGGCTGCAGCTTGAGCAGGTCAATCACAAAGACCTCGCGCTTGCCCTTGGCGCAGCGCACAGCGAGCTGCAGCAAACTGCACGGGTTTGCCTTTTGCTTGCCGTGGAACACGGGGCGCGTCTCCTATTATACCATGTCAAAACCATCGAGTCAGTGTCACTGTTAATATCGTCCACCACCAATGCAGGCTCTGCGCTGTTTCAACCCACCGAGTCAATGCCGACAACCGTGGCGGCGCGCAGACGCTGTTCGCAATAGGGCCAGTCGGCCACCGAGCCCACAAAGTGGACCGTCCTTTCTGCGTCCTCGATAGTGTACAGTGGCGCACTGTGGATCTTGGTCGTGAGCGCGGCGTTCTTGGCGTTCTTCATAGTCTTCATGGTGGCTTCCCCCGCTTTCTCGCCACTCGCATATCCCGCCAAGGGTCGTCAGGAAATAAACTGAGGTGTGACCACCAGTTCAGATTCGCTACGCGCGACCAGCACTCACATAAGCAGTACTGTAATATACCTCAATACAGCGCCGTTTTCCCTGGTTTTACGGAATGTGGGCCACATATCATATGTCTACTTTTGTAATAATATATGTGGTCAGATCGTCCACTTGAAGTTGTGGTGGTGACGCACCGCCCGTGACGAGCAGCTCCATTATTTTTCACTTCGTTCCAGTTCTCAACTTTTCCCGAGTGATGCGTCCGTTAGTCGTTTCGGCTGCGTATCTTTACGCGTTCCATTTCTCTGCACCATGCTGGACTTGCCCACTGACCAGCGGGTCCCTGGCATTCGAATTTGTTGGATCCGCATCTCGTCGCCTTCGATCACAGTTGATCCATTGGAATTGGACAGAAACACGCGCGACCATCGCACCACCAGCACCAGCACAGCCAGCATTGAGTGCGCGTGCATTGTCGTCCGCGCCGATCGTCAAAACACTATTGCCCACGCACATCACACACTGGTTCACTCCACACACACGAAGACACC
>JAADVC010001362.1:0-10600 GCA_023334575.1 Pythium volutum | reverse complement strand
CAAGCAATGCCTGGGAGGTCGGCCGCAGCCAACGCTCGCACCGAGTGGTGGAGGAGGAGGTCGTGGCCAACCACCGGAGACGCTAGAAGACTGAGAATGTTCAAGCGCCCGTGGCACGTGCGCTAGGCCTTGGAGAGCAGGGACAGGTCACGGCTATGTCGCGCTCAGCTGCCGTCCACGATGAGCCCAGGGCCGCCTGAAGGAGAGTGCGTCCCGTTGACGCAAGAGATGTACACAGGCGGGGAGGCGGCGCTGACCGGCGGGTGGGGGAGACATGCGAGACGGACGCACTGGTGGCGGAGGACGCCAGAATGCGACCAGCGGCCGCCGCCACTGGAGTCGAGGGCGTCAGCCAGCGCTGGAGCGTGCGTGCACTAAGGTGGAGGAGCTCGTCACGGATGCTGGGGAGTTGAAGGCCGCCGTCGCGTCGGCTTGCGGCCGCGACGGCAGCGCTCATCCATGCTCGCCGCGTGTGCGGGGCATCAGAGATCGTACCATGCCACGCGTAGTCGTGTACAAACCGTTGCAGGCGGCGCATGATCGGCGCGGTGGGCCAGGTGTGACGGGCCACAAAAGGACCTTCGGGAGGATGACAGCCTGGCATACCTGGACTCGTTGAAGCAAATCCGTGGTCTTGATTGACGCAAGGTGAAGGCGTGCACGCAGTTGCTGCACTACGGTATCCCAGACCGCACCGGTGCGCGAGACCGTCGAGATCTGTGCCCCGAGATAGCGAACGAGTTGGTCCGTGCGCGCGAGCGGGGAAAACTGCCAGGGCGTGAGCAGCAGCATGGCTGGGCTCGCTGAGACAGACGGTGATGCTCTTGGACGCGTTGACGCGGAGACCCGAGGAGACGGCAAACGTCTCCAAAACGATAAGAAGCACGCCGGCTTCCGCTACGGACTGGAGGTACGTTGTGGTATCGTCTGCGAAGCCGTCGATGCTGACCTGGACACTGGGGCTGAGCTGGAGACCCGGAAGACGGGAGTCGGACTGGATCATCTCGTACAATACGTCGATTGCCAAGATGAAGAGCGTTGGGGCGAGGGGGCATCCTTGTCGAATGCCGTTGATGACCGCTTCTGCCGCAGACGTTTGTCCGTCCGCTATGTATGCCGCTGTCGTGCCAAGGTGCATGGCAGCGACTGCGTCCACTAAAGCTGGGGAGAAGCCGTGGCGGCGCAGCGCGAGGGTCAAGAACCGGCGATCGAGAGAATCATAAGCCTTGGCGAAGTCGAGGAAAACTGCGAGGGCCCCGTTGGGCAGCTCACCTGAGCGAGCACGCGCCTGGAGAGCCGTCCAGATGTCGATCGCGTCATGCACTTGGCGTCCTGGAACAAAGCCGTATTGTGTTGCCGCGACCAGGCTCGGCACGTGCTGGCGGATGCGGCAAAGGAGGACTCGAGAGTACAGCTTGTAGTCGGTATTAAGCAACGCGATGAGGCGAAAGTCGAGGCCCGTAGTCGGCGCCGCCTTTTTTGGAATACAGAAGACAGACGCTGCAGCAAAAGAAGGCGGTAGCACTCCAATAGCGTACCATTGCGTGAACAAAGGGGCGAGAATCGGGGCGATGTCGTCGGCAAGATCGCGGTACCAGTCGTTGCCGAGGCCGTCAGGTCCACACGCTTTGCCCCGGGGGCAGGCCTTAATGGCGGCGGCGACTTCAGCTTCTGTGATGGGGTCGTCCACAGCACTGAGACCAGGGGCAGGTGCCTTGGGTGGTAGCATAGCAAACAGTCGATCCTGAGTCGGTGCGTCCATGGGAGCAAGCTGCGTGATCGGTCTCCAGTCGCGTGCGATCCGATCGGCGGGGCCAAGGGCGGAAGCGGTGTCGGGTGGCAGGCCAGCGATGCGCCGGCGGGAAACCGTGGTCGAGATGCGTCGATAGAAGGCGCGCGGACTCGTGCGTTCGTCCGGCGTGTCGGGCGTGGCGCTGCAGCTGAGACCGAGTGATACTAGCCGATTGGATCGCGATCAGTGACCGTCGGATGGACTTATAGCGCGCTGCTGGGTCGAGAGCGATCGCTGCGAAGGCGGTGGTGATGGCGTCCACAGTGGCCTCCCGTGGCACACTGGGTTCCTGAAGGGCGAGTCGGGAGTCCCGGAGCGCACGCGTGAGCCGCTGCACCCGGGCGCGGTATCTGGCGGTGGCCGCATTTCGGCAGTGTCGTTGCGCAAGAAGACTGGCACGCCGAATGTCCGATTTTATGTCGTCCCATCGCTCCGTCGACACGCGCGCTGGCTGCTCGCTAAGACCGGGGCCACGTTGCTGGAGGAGCCGGCGACCACAATCCAGGATGGCATCCGCTGCGCTCGGATGGAGCGGGTACCGCAGTTGCGCGGCGGCGCGGCCAGAGCAGTGAGGAGCCGGTGCGCGAGCGAAGAGCTGAAGGGCCACTGAGTCGTGGTCAGACCGGGCAACTGGAGGCGACGCGGTGACCGTGCCAACTTGGCCATAGTGATCCGAGGAGACGTACCATCGGTCCAGTCGGGCCGTGGCTATCGCGTCGGCTCGTACCGTATACATGTACGTATGGTAGGCCGCGTGAAAGGCTGTGATAGCTTTCGGGTTGTCCGCTTTGAGCATGTCGTCCACCACCGCGTCAACGAGGGACCATGCCGTGAGAAGTTGACAGAGAGCATCAGAATCGTGTGTCGCTCTCGTCCGTCGACTGCGGTCGAGCTCTGCATCCAGGGTGCAATTAAAGTCGCCTCCGACCAGAATGAGGCCGTCCGGGCGGCCTAGTGTGGCGAGGTCGTGGAACAGCGCCTCTCGCGTGGCACGATGGATGGCGCCATAATCGCAGAGAACTGTGACCGGCGCGTTGTCAAATGTTCCGGATATCGCGACAATGTGGGGCGACCACCGCTCCGGGTGCCATGGAACTGCCTGAGTAATGGCAGAGTCAGGAGACAAGAGAATGGTGACGCCTCCGGCCGAGGTTGGTGTCTCCGACCAGAACGATAGAGGCGTGGAGAGCTTGGACGGGTCATAACCCCACGCACGGGCATAGAGATCGGCTAGTTGCGGCGCCCAGTGTTGGGTCGCACGCGTCTCTTGAAGGAGAACCAGATCAAATCGCGTTCCATTGCTTTTACGTCTAAATCCGTCAAACCAGGCAAGTACCGTGGCCCAGTTTTTGGCTAAACCTTGGACGTTTTGAGAAAGGAGACTGAGCTGCGGGCGTTGGTGAAGCGGCTGAGCTCGACGTCGTGGAACCCGTTGGGGATCCAGACGCGGGGGCCCATCACGTGGCACACGGGTGCTACCGTGGCGGGCGCGTGTGCGGTTGGGGGCGGACGTCGACGTCCGCACCTCCAGTCGTCTTCCTCCTCGCTGCACGGGCGAGAGGAAAGTCCACACGGGGCGTCTCATATCCGAGTGTCACCCTCGAGGCCATTGGCCAGGCGGGGAGTCGGCATGGGAGAAGCGCGAGGCTGCGCGAGCTGGGAGATCAAGGTCCAGTCATGGAGGCGGACTGCGTGGAGAGCGGCGATGGTTTCCGTGGGGTGCTGGCGAAGCCAAACGATGGAGACGAGGTCGTCGAGATCATCGTTGTTGACAACTACCACGAGCGCAACAAGACGCACCCACTGACGTCGACCTTCGATGGGGTCTTCCGCTCGGACGAAGGCGGGCACGTTGCCGTGGTCAACGAGATCGTTTAGCTCGTTGCCAAGCCGTTGGACGATGTCGTCCTCCTGGAGACACAAGGCGACCTCCGGATACGGGAGGGCACGGAGTAGCGAGACCAGCGACGTGATGTGGGCGCTCCAGCGGCGGCATCCAGGATTGACGGTATCTGCGTCAGAGCACGGCTCGCTGGCGGGCGGCTGGGCGTCGGACCACACGCGGTAAGCGGTCAGGTTAAGACTCTCGGCTTGGGCCCACAACGGCGCCAAGTTGTTGCGACTGCGACGGCGCGGGTTCAGCGCGCTCAAAAGCGCAAAGTGCGCGGTCGGCGTGAGCGGGTGGTCCGGCGAGCTCGGTGGCGAAAACTCCAACAAGATGAATGACGGGTCATAAGTGGATCCACTAGCGGGCTCGTATTGAAGCACTGTCTGCGGAGGGGGAATGTCGGCCGCGTCCCGCCGTGCGACGTACCAACTCAACGTGACCAGGACTTGGTCCATACGTCCTCGCATGGCGGAGCCGTCATCGTCGCCGTGCGTCCAGTCGGCAAAGAACCGTTCGTCAAAGCGGACACAGTTAAAGTGGCCATCGCCACTGATTGAGCCGTGGAGGAGCACCGTGGGGAGGACACGATGGCGGAGGAAGCTGCGCAAAATATCGTACGCCTCGCCTGCGTCGGGGAAGAGCTGGACGATGCGCTCGGGGCCGCCCAACGTTGCCCGGTCAAGCCATAGAACTCGCACCGACGTGGAAGCGTCCGTCGCCTCTGTGATGATGAAGACGGGTTCACGTATGTACCACACGGCCGCGAAGAGTTCCTCATCGCCTCCCCACTGGGCGCGCGTGAGCCCATACGCGACGTCTGCCGACAAGGTGCCCTGGACGAAGCGCTTGATTGCCCGGAGTGCCGTCGGTCTGTTCGCGTCTGACGGCGGACTTGGCCAAAGTACCGACGAGTGAGGTCAGCAATAGCAACGGTTCCATCCGAGATCAGGTGGTCGAGGTAGTCGAGAAAGGTTCCGCAGATGCCCCGTTTGTAGTGGTTGCACTCGGTGTTGTGCAGTGTGCACACAGTCATGGTGATTTTGCCGCGAAGGACCCGGGTGTGACAGCCGTAAAACGAGTAGAACATGCACGCTCCGTTGCCGGGCGTGGCGATTTTCCTCGCGTGAAGGGCATCGAGCCACGCTTGCACCGTCCTCGGGGAGCGAAGGTTCTCAAGCAAGTTATCGAGGGGCGGGCTGGGGAACTGCAACACCCAGTGGTCGCTCGGTTGCGATTGCCGGGTCGCAATTTCTTGGTCGAGTTGGGTCTGCGCATCTCCCAGAGATTGAGGCGCGTAAAAGGAAGAAAGCGCCAGCTGGCGGAGCGGGCGTGGGCCGATCAGCGATTCCGTGGGAATCGCAGCCTCCGCACTCGCCGCAGTGGCAGCCGTGGTTTCCATCGGCGCCGGTGAGTCCGACGCCGTGGCCGTTGTTCTCGCAGGCGCCGTCGACTGTGACTCCGGAGGCGGTGTCAGTGTCAGAGAGAGAGTGCCCGGCGCGGGAAGGTCATGCTGGCCTTCGTCCGTCGGCTCGATCGGGCTGTCTTCGCTCTCGAAAGGCTCGTCGTCGCTGCTGGTCGGCGAGGGTGGGGCCGTCCGCTTGCCCGTGACGCGTCCGTGCTCGTCGGGTGGCAACTCATTGGGTGGCTGCGGAGCCAGCCGAGCAGACGAGTGATCGTGCACGACAAGATCTCTCGACGGGCGACGTCCATGGTTTCCAATACCATGATATCGCCGTCGGCGTCCGCGTCGGTATCTGTGGCATCAGCGTCGGGAGAGACGTCGGATTCAGGCGCGTTGGCTTGCGTTGTTTCAGCGGTCCTCAATGTGGAGTCGGCTGCGTCTCCAAGGCCATTGACGTCGCCCGGCTCGACGCTCGGCGGTGCGTCGCTGGTCGCACCATTGTCGCTGTCCGTCGCGATACTTGCCGGGGTGGTACTGTTGCTGGCTTCGAGTGACGGGGCATCAACAGGCGGCTCCACGTCGATCGGACGTTCAGTCTGGGTGGTGACCAAAGCGGCCGGCATGGCCGTCGAGTCGGACCGTTTTTTCCGCATTCGCTTCTCCAGTGGTTGCTTGACACTCTTTCGGGCCTTGTGCGCTCGGAGTTCCTGGCGGCGAGCCAGATCACGGGCAGCTCGGTCGCGCTCAGCTCGCAGGGTCCGTGCCTCTTGTGCAGCGTCGCTGGCCGCGCTGGCAGCAGCTTGGTTGGCTTGGCGTTCGATTTTGGCCAAGCGTTGGGTCTCTTCGTCGCGCAATCTCGTCACGAGGTCGGGCGCCAACTGTTTTCGCAGGAGTTCGAGTTGGCGGGTCATCTTCTTTGCCGAAATGGCTGCGGTGAGCTTGGACACAGCAGCAGGGGGCGTAAACTGGATCCTGGCTGTGTGCTTCGCAAGTCCTTCAGCCGCATGCGAGTTCTTGCACTCATTCGCGATGTGGCGTACACTCAACCACTTGGTGCAGGGGACGCGACGGACGGCGCGAGGATGGTGGATGTCGAAGACTAGCTCCTCGTCCGTGTCCTCGAGAGCCACAATGAGTCGACGCACGTTCTCAAGCGCAGCAGGACACGTGATTTGATCAAACGTGAATTTCCAGCGATGGCCGGCAAAGTCGGCGAGGCCGACCGATTCGATCGACTCGAGCAGGAAGACCGAGACACCTGCTGCTTTGGCAAACATCGCGCGGACTGCATGATGGCGGGGCTTGCTGTGGCTGCGCGCATAGATGTAATAGAGCATCGCGCGGGCACCACCGTCGAGGCCGACCATCGGGACATCGGTTGTCAGCGAGTCCGTTGCCTGGAGCGTGACCGTTCCGGAGCCGAGGGGGAACGCGAGGTCCTTCCAGGCGTCGCAGGTCGCGGGATACACAAACCCGAGAATCGCAATTTGGGAATTTGGTTCGCAGGTGATGGCTTGAGCGGCGTTGAAAAGCTTCTCCAGCGCCGTTCGCGTTGTCATGTCATGCGCGCTGGCCATGAGAGCCGTGTGGCAGAAATGGTACTTGGTATTGACCAGAGAGATCGTCGATCCCGGGGGGAGAATGACGTACAGCCGGTAGCCCAGGTGATCTCGATGGAAATCAGCAAAGGCGTCTTGTTCAGTCGACACATGCGTCTCCGTGAAAAAGTTCGGCGGTTTGGCAAGATGAAGCTGGTGGTCCATCCAGCGGAAGAGCGTTTCCTTTTCCAGCGACGTCATGGCGCGCTGGTCGCCATCGCGCCGAAGATGCGCGGCTTTCGTGGCGCACGCGTGGAAAACACCCATCGCTGGGTCGGCGGCCTGGCTCTGCACCGCAGCCGGTGGTGACTGGGCAGCCGCTCCGGCTCCGGCGAGTGAGGCACGGAGTTGGGACGCGCCTTTACGGGACCAGACGCCAGATGTCGCAGCGCGTTGGCCAGTTCCACGAGGGGCACCGGCTTTCTGGTCTGCGCTGTTGGCGGCGTCGGTGGCGTCTTCGAGCGCGTGGTGTGCGAGCGAGGAGGACGCCCACGCGGGGCCGATGCGCGCGCGTTCGGTTGGCTGCTTTGCGCAGGCACAGACGCCGCGGCGGACGTCTGGAGCGCGCTTGCGAAGGGTGCAGTCGTAGTCTTGGTCGGGCTACCTCCCATGTCCGCGTCGCTGTCGTTGTCAAAGCGTCGCGAGATAGGGGAGGAAGCTGCACTGCACTCCGTGTCAGCAAAGACGTCGAACGAGTCCGACGTGAGCGTCAAGGAAGCGGAGCCAGCAGCATCTCGACGGCGGTGAGATCCCCTCGCGCGGCTGCATAAATCAGCGCCGACGCACCCTGTTCATTTGAGGTGCCGGTCGCAGCGTCTTGGAGCTCTGCGGCGCGTTGCAAGCGAAGCGCCAATCCTGCCAATCCTGCCCTGGCCATTCTTCTTCTTCTCCTTCTTCCGCTTTTGGTTCAGTGGGTAGGTGACTTCTTTTCATGTGATTGATGGAAATTCGTCTTCATGGATGATTTGATTGATGGAAATTCGATAGGATCTTCAGGCAAATGGAGCATGGCCGACTGGCGTTATCCGTTTGGACGGCACCCTGCGGACCGTCTTTTGCTGTTCTAGGGATAACCCGATGAACCTCTTGATGCGGACGTTGACAGGTTATGTCCTTATCCATCAAACGCACAGAGGAGCGTGCGCACGTCCGAGTCCGTCTCCGAATGACACGCGATCATGGCGGCGGAGTGGTTACTATAATCCACGAGCGCAACATCCGCGCCGGCACAGAGCAACCTGTCGACGACGTCCACGTGGCCGTGCGTGACTGCCACCATCAGCGCACTGCGTCCTTCGTGGTTCACGTGGTTCACGTCGACACCACACGAGAGCAACATCTCGACAATGGCTAAATTACCACGCTTGACCGCTCGCAGTAGCGTCGAATATCCTTCATGGTCGGTCACTAGAGGGTCGGCCCCTGCCGCAAGAAAAGCCTGGACAAGTTTCGGTCGGCTGTGCTCGCACGCATTCATGAGCGGCGTCGTGCCGTCGAGGCTTGCACGGTTGATATCGGCACCTGCAGGCATTTATCTGAGAGGCAAAACCTGGTGGCCGTCGACATCCATGTTGTGGAGTGCCGCCACGCCCATCGAGTCTGTGTAATGGACGTTGGCGCCACCAACCGTCAAGAGCGCTTCCACGATCGATCTATCTGAAACCACAGCGCACGCGTGCGAGAGTGCTGTCCAGCCTGTTTCATCGTAGACTTGATCCACGGCGACACCAGCGCCGAGTAGCATCTCGACAACGTCTAGCTGGTCAAAGTACACTGCGTACATCAACGCTGTGAAGGCAAACTGATTCATGTGGTGCATTTCGGCGCCGGCCGCGAGGAGCATCTCGACGATCTCGCGACGCTTGAACCACACAGCCTTCGTCAACGCCGTGTCCAAATCGATGCGGGTGTGAATGTTGGCTCCCGCTGCAACCAGCATCTCAGCGATGGCAGTGTGGCCGTGTTGGATGGCCATCGAAAGTGCAGATCCCCAGCAGCCGACGGACGCGTTCACGTCCGCGCCTGCTTGCAGGAGAAGCCGGACAATCTCTGGATATCCCTTTTCACTTGCAATCACGAGTGGCTCAAAGTACGACGAGCCGTACTCGCCGGCTGAGCCAATGCGCCGCATATTCACGACCCAGGGAAGCAAGTGCGGGACGGCAGCACCGTCGTTGTCCTCGACAACACGCCGCAATGCCCAGTTCACATAGGCGCCGGCCTTCACCAATCTCTCCACGAGATCTTCTCGTTGGTTACGACGCGCGAGTACCAGTGCCGAGTCGGATGCTTTGTTGACCTTGTTTATCCAAGTCTTGGCGTGGTTGAGGAGTACGTCCACGACGTCCAGGTGATTGTGCCGGACCGCGCACATCAGCGCCGAGTCTTCTTGGTCATTCACGCAGTCGACATTCGCTCCCGCATCGACCAGACGCTGGACAATATCTGGGTCGCCACGGCGCGCTGCATACCCCAGCGCTGTCCACTTGCCAATCGAGCTGGCGATCTCGACAGTTGCGTGGGCCGCGAGCAGCATATTGACGACCGCGAGAGGACCCCGTGCGGCCGCTTGCATCAGCGCTGTCTCGCCATGGTCGTTCGTAGCGTCAATCTGGGCATCGTCCACGAGCGACTGCACCACGGGCGCTGCTTCTGTGGCGCGTACGAGCGCTAGACTCACGTCTGTCTTGCGCATTTTCTTTTTGGTTCTTTGGCCACCGCCGATACTGGAGTACGATTTTCCAGCAGGCTGATATGTTGGCTCGTATCTCAGTCTGCTGGAAAATCGTCATTGGATTGATGGAAATTCGCCGACACGTCAAACATGATTGATTGAAATGCGCCGTCCTATCGGATATGTGAGACATGATTATCCCCAATCAAAACGCTCTTGATAATATTGTGCGACGGTACAGTATTCGCCAGCCAGACTCGGGTGGAATTATCTGACAGGATCAACCGGATAAGACAAAATATGCGGAGCAGGACACCTCTTCCATGTACTAGTTACGCACCAAACCACGAAGAAGTGCACGCACATCCGACTTTGTCTTTGAATCACTCGCGATCGTGGTCGCCGAGTGGTTGTCACAATCCACTAGCGCAACATTCGCGTCCGCACGGAGCAGCCTGTCGACAACGCCCACGTGGCCATGCGTGGCCGCGACCATGAGTGCACTGCGGCCGTCGTGGTTGACGTGGTTCACATCAGCGCCGTGCGCGAGCAACAGCTCGACAATGGCCACGTCATCATTCTTGGCCGCGCGCGAAAGCGCGGAATTTCCGTTACAATCCACGCGTCCAGTGTCGGCGCCTGCCGCGAGCAACGCTTCGACAGCGCCGACCCGGCTGCTCACGCACGCCGTCATGAGCGGTGTCGTGCCGTTGAGACACATGTGGTTGATGTCGGCGCCGTGTGCTAGTAAGATATGGAGACTGGACGGAAGTCCACAGTGCGCGGCCCACGCATGGAGCACCGACTCGCCTTCCGCGCCAGTGAAATCGTTGACCGTGACCTCTACGTTAGCCCTGCCCGTCTCGAGCAACAATTCGATCATGAGCGGACTTGTGCTCGTGGACGCGTACAGCAGTGGCGTATAATCGGCGGCATCCGCTTGCTCCACGTCGACACCTTGGGCTAATAGCGTCTCGACGACGTCCAGCTTGTCCTGGCTCACGGCCTGGATCAGTGCCGTACGGCCAAAGTAATTCTCGTGGTGGAGATCGGCCCCGGCCGCGACAAGCATCTCGACAATCTCGTTATGGCCAGACCACGCGGCCTTCATCAACGCCGTATCCGAATCCAGACCCTCTTGGAACGCAACCAGCACTCCGTCCATAGCGAGCAGCATCTCGACGATATCCGTATGGCCATTGGCGCACGCCATGGTCAGCGCCGAGTCGCATAGGTCCGTCGCGTT
>JAADVC010001361.1:0-10604 GCA_023334575.1 Pythium volutum | reverse complement strand
TGAGTAAAAAAGTGGAGAAGACGTTTCAGCTCCCCTCGGTCCAAATTGTCGGTGGCAGCGCCATCCCCATGTCAGTGGTAGATATTGGATAATATCGGATTTTGAATTGGAGGGAGGGGCAATGAATAATTGGGTTTCTAGAATTGCAATTTATTGGACCAGTAATTATTTTCTTTGGACCCCTGTTGGCATCAATCTTGAACAACGTGGTTGGGATTTCTTGTAAAGCGGACAGCTCAAACGATAGCGCCATGACTTGTGGCCAACGCTCGTGGAGATTATCGGGTAGTGACCGGATGTTGGTCACACTCATCGTGAAGCTTAGTAGCGTTTTGGGGAACTGAGTCGAGAGAAGTCAATTTACCGTCCGAGAAGTTGGTGCGAATGGCAAAAAATGCGCGCATTTTCTGGTGAGCTGACGCCGTGAAAGCGGCCTCGACAGGCAACAATGTGATCGTTGAGTTGTACACTTTCATACTCCCGAGCTGGCGGAATTGCTGGAGCGTCGAGGGCACTTCGAGTTGCGAGCAGTGGCGCACAAAGAGCCGTGCAGTCGTATCAAATTCGAACTCATGCCAAGCCTCTCTCATCGAATCCTGAGAACCAGACAGTCTGCCGAGCTGATGGCAGTCGAGTTCGACGAGCGCACACGCCAGTTTACGGACGAACCACAGATGGAGCCCGAGCGAACACGGGACGTAAGACGAGGGTTGGCGCGTCTCGGAGACAATGTGGACCACGAGGATTGCAAACCCGAGCACGACGAAAAAGGCTGGACCAACCTTCTCGAGCGTAAACTTGACGGTGCGAGACCACCCAGAGGTGCTTGGCTCCTTGGCCTTGGCGACATTGACTGGTAGCTGTGTAGGCTCGATCGGTTTTAGTGCCGCCGTGTCTCGCGTATCGAAGGTTCTCAAGAAGCTTCATCGTTTTCTGGTCGAGGCTTCACGACTGCAGAAGCGGTGATCTTGCCGGCCAGATTGCGTGACGTTTTCGTCTCAGCTGGGGCGTGAGCATCTCCTTGATCGACTGCATACACTGCAGCAAGCCGACTGCAACACGAGTCGCGACGCCATGTCGGCCCACGACACCACGAGCATCTCTGGAATTCTTGCTGGACGTTCGTGAACCACACATCGTCAAACCAGTCGACTTAAGGAAAGCCCGCCACTAGATCGTTGTACTGCGGTGCGTAGGTCGCGAAGATCCAGAATGAGACCCCGATCGAGGACACCATGTCGAGCACAGCGTCACAAAGCAGGCTCACCATGTGGCGCTGAGTATGGCGAGTACGGTAGTAGCGGTGCACAAGGGGCGTCGACCAACAATTGGCGATGAGCAAAATGACGTAAAAGCGAATGAGCCAAATGCGCGGCAGCAAATAACTCATGCGGTACACTTGGATGGTCTGCAGAGTGGTCTCGAGCAGCTCACGCGCGAGCAGTAAGTCAAAGTAGACACTGTCGACGCCCAGTAGTCCTTCGCGGCGAAAGATCGAGCTGTGGCCTCCATCGAGTGTGCCGAAAGCGACGCCAATCGTAGTGAAAAACTGTTGTGTGCACACTTCGTCTAGAGGGCGTGGCGACCGTTACACAATCAACTTCAACTCCAATGCGACTTCCTCCGACTTCCCCATGGCGATCTTGATCCCATGGGTTTTTCTCCCAACCAACAACGTGGATCCTACTTGAGCATGCGATCGAGCTGAAGTCGATCGATAGAGCACACTGCAACAGCCAGCAGTTGGGCATTAAATATTATACCAGGACGGTGTTGGACATTGGCAAAAACGACTAGGTGCATGAGCCGGAACAGCGTTGAGGGCTGGAGCCGAAACGGAAGGCGTCATGACTGACTCAGCAGAGGCGGTTGCGGGCGACAGTGTTGACGCAGCATTTAGCGACTGGAGCATCAACCGATACTGGCACAGTACTGCAACGACGCACGTGTGACTGGCACGACGCGGGCGATGCGATGCGGGAGACCATTAGCGAAGCGGCTCCCATTGTTTTCATGGGTGTGGTGTAGCGGTTGTTTGGTCGCCTCGATGTCGTGATGTAATATTTTGTGGGAACCACAGGGCGTCAGTTCTGGAGCCCGATTTAGACCATTGGACTTTCACGATGAGTGTCAATCTTCAACAGTAAGTTCTTCGCTCGAGGACGAAATCCATTCTGCGCATGCCTCACGGCGACTATGTAGAAAAACCGACGTGAAAGAGTCTATCTGTCGTATGTAAAAATTGCAGTCTTTGCTGCTGCAACGGCCGCAAGAGACAACAATTTGGGAAAGAATGGCCGCATTTTCACAGATTTTTGTCCTTCCCCCAGAGCATACCGATATCACCACGAGCATACCGGTATGTTCGCGCGACCGCACCCTCGACTAAGTGGTTCAACAGCATTCGTATAGTTACGAACATATCACGTTAGTATCTGCTATATGTTCCAGTTCCCCCAAGAGAGAATTCAACCTAAAAGACCGTGACGCGAGGGTGAAGCAGCGGCCGCACCCAAATCAATCCAACGATGGACGCGACGCTGCTAGAGACCGAGTACGATGCCGTGATCGTCGGCACGGGCATGGCCGAAGCCGTGCTCGCAGGGTACGTTCGCGTATCTGTTCTGTAGGTACCGTACTGGTCCATCGAACGTAACCACTGTTTGTTGTGTCTGTGGCAAGTGCGCTCGCGCGCGTCGGGAAAAAGGTGCTCCATTTGGACCAGGTAGGGACCAGAATCTTGTGCACTGAATACGCGCATGCATCTCATGATTGCGGTTGTGCATGCGATTCTTTAGAATGACTATTACGGCAGCAACTATGCGTCGTTTCCTCTCGAGCAGTTCCGTCGATGGACCCAGAACGAAGCGATCGCGCCGCGATTATTCCGCGATGCAGATAGCGAACAAGCCCAAACACCACGCGAATCGGCAGCAGCCGTCGCGCCACTCGTAATGCCGCCGTCAGCGCGTGTCGTGCCGATGGAGTCGGCGTTCAAGTGCCATTTGGTGGACGAATCGTTTTTCGTGTCGGACGACGAACGCGCCGCGATCTTGCGCAAGTCGTCGCAGTTTAGTATCGACGTGAACCCGCGGCTCGTGCTGTCGAGCGAAGAAATCGTGCCCATGCTAATCGAGTCGGGCGTCGGGCGGTACTTGGAATTCGCGGCGATTGAGCGCACGTACATCCACGTCGACGACAGCAAGGGGGACCCGTTGGCCGACTCGATCTGGGAGGTGCCGTGCTCTAAAAAGGACGTGTTTGCGAGCAAGCTGCTGGGCATGGTCGAGAAGCGCATGCTCATGAAGTTTCTCCAGTTTGTGGCCGACTATGGCGAGACTCACATTCTCGGCGAGGACGTCAAGAGCAAGAACGAGCGCGAGCTCGCGCTCGGTCGCTCGCTAAAGCGGCCACAGAACAAGGTCAACCAAGTCGAGGCCACAGAAGGGAGCGAGCTGGCGCCGTATCTCGAGGGCCCATTCCAGGAGCTCTTGAGCAAGCACTTTAAGCTGTCGCCCAAGCTCCAGCAAGTCGTCGTTTACTGCGTCGCGCTCGCTAGTTTTCCCGTGGAGACGCAGAGTACGGCTACCGACACTCATGTGCAGCAAATGTCGGCCAAGGAAGGGCTCGCGGCCGTGTACCGTTACGTCGCGTCGATCGGGCGCTATACGGGGAATGCCTTCCTCATGCCGCTCTATGGCGTCGGCGAGATCACGCAGAGCTTTTGCCGCTTGTGTGCCGTGTACGGAGGCATCTATGTGCTCCGAGCGCCCATCGATGGGTTTGTGGTCGACGACGAAGCCAACGCCCTCGTTGGGATACGCTGCACCGTCGGTGAGAATGGCGAAAAGGCCATCATCAAGGCCAAGCACGTGATCATGAATGCGAGCTATCTCCCATGCTTCTCACCAAACCAGGCCGCAGCGAGCCAGATCCTGCGCGGCGTCTTCCTGCTCGATCGCTCGCTGCGCGAAGACATGAACCGCTTCATGATTGTGGTGCCGCCGCTTGATGCAGCGCTTGGCAATCCGTTTGCGATCCAGGTTATTCAGCTGGACCACGGTGCGTACATTTGCCCGCAGGACCAGTTCCTCATCCAGATCACGATGCCACTGCCGAGCGACTGGTACGGCGACACGACCAGGCAGCGTGAGCTCATGGCGTCCGTCATCAACAAGCTCATTGCCAGTGCAGAGGCAGAGACCAAGAAGAAATACCTGTCGAAGAAACAGGAGGACGAAAGCGAAGTGCCATGCAAGGCGTCCATTCTGTGGCAAGCCGTGTTTGCGATGGACCACTACTTGTTCCCGTACAGCAACGCGACCAAGCGCGCCGACTATGTGCCATCGAACGGACTGCCATCGAACTTATGGGTCTGTGAGATGTCTGCTGGTGCAGAATCCGCCACCAGTGTCGCCGTGAACCCGTTGGAGATCCACTTGGAGAGCTCGAGCGTGAACGCGCGTGCAATCTTTGAGAAGATTTGCCCAGGTGAAGCCTTTCTACCGAAAAGCGCCAGCGCCGAGCAGGCCGAGCGTGAAGAAATGGAGGACGAAGAAGACGCAGTGTTGCAGGCTGCCCAGAAACTCGCCGAGCTGGTCGACATGAAGGACAACACCAGCCCGAGTGAGGAAGTAGCGGAGGACGCCCCCAGTCCAACGCCTGTTGGTGTTACGCCGACAGCCGATGATGCAGAGACGCAACTCAAATAGAAGAAACGGCTCATTTTCCAGAAGTCTTATCAATGCGATTGATGGGTGTCGTCGCTCCAAGAAGGTGCCATCGAGCTTTCCAGGAAATGCACGTGCTCTCATTTGTATGTTGTTGTGTGTGCTCAGTTTTCTATTCCAGCTGCAAGAACGAAGACACCCATGACCCCCTCACCTTCTCGCAAATCTCCGCCCGTTTCGTCGCCGCTCTTTGCTCTCTGCGTGCTCAGCATTGCCGTCGCGCTCCATGGTGCAACCAATGTGGCCAAGAGTCTCTGGAACGCGGACTCCGAACCCAATGTCATCATGTGGAACAACGAGTTTTGCCTCTGGCGCATGCACGACACGTGCTGGGCAAGTCCGAACGTCACGCTCGCCAGCTACGAGCTGCTCTTCCCCGTCACGCGTGACGCGCTGTTTCAGCGCGGGATCGTGCAACGCTTCCCGCCGCTCGAGACGCGGTACGACGTAGCCGTCGTGTGGAACGCAATGGCACGTTGCCGAGAGATCCATCAGCGCTTGGAGATATCGCCACTGGACAGTGAGCGTGTGGTGCTGTTTGAGTCTTTGCCCTCCAACGTCTCGGTGGACGCGTGGTGCGGGGCGTCACAACTGGGTCACATCGAGGATGGAGAAGAGCCGCAGTCGGTGGTGTGGCTCTTACAGGGAGACGCCACGACTTCACCTTTTACGGCGCACAAGGCGGTGTTTCTCGAGGAGATGACAACGTGTGATCGCCGAGAGCAAACCAGAATGCTCGTCGAGGGGATGGGTGCGCTCACGCTCTCGCTCGCTGTCTTCCTCGGTCGGGCGCGGCTTGTTGCGTGCTTTAGCTGGCTGCGAACGAAAGCGGTTTGTGGGAAATCGCGGTCGTTGGTTGTCAACCCACGTGTAGTGAAGCACACGATTCCTGCCCCGACGCCCAGCACCAAAATGGACGAATCAGTCGATCCAACGTGGATCGACTTGTAGCAGTCAGCGGAATGACGCGTACCAGACGCGTTTTCGCTTGTCTCAAACCAGCCCCGCAAGAGCAGGTAAGCGCAATATATATTAGCTTTATCTGCAGCCTAGCGTGAAGCCGAGTTCCTTTCGCTCATCTTACGTGTGCTGCTAACCTGGCGTTCCAGGTGGATCATTCTTCGCAGAAAAGATCCAGTCAAACGAACCGTAATCAATTCTCGCAATCATAGAATGAAGGTCATATTGCTCCTCATGCCCAATGAGTGAAGGTCTCCATTTTGTTGATGTGAGACTTTCGAAAGAAATCCCCAGGACCTAAAACAATCTCACTTGTTTTCTCATGGCGCCACCGACGCACGTCGATGCGGATGCGCCCATGGAGCTAAGTGATGAGGGTCAATGTGGTCCTCCCTCGGTCGCACTACCACCTGTGGCTTGGCCGCCGTCGTGGGCGATTCTAGACGTCGACGCGTCGACCCCTGCATCAGAAGTCGACGGGTTTCTCCATCGCTTCCGTCCGTCGCACTGTACACGTGACCAAGTCGCGTGGATTTGTGTAAATCGAAGCGACCACACCCTACAAGAAGAAGAACAAAACGACCCCAACACGATGGTGCACGAGTGGCAGTGGCTATGTCGCCATGGTGACGCCAGTGCCGAGGGACTCGACCGCCTCGCGCGGGTCTACAACGTGCTCAGCGGCAAGTGGATGGTGTTTTGCCCCACGGCTCAGGTCGACGTCGTTTGGCAACGCATCGCACGTGCGACCACAAGTGGTTTGCTGGGACCAAGCGCCAAAGTCTCGCCCGCTGACCGTGGCGGCGGTTCGGTAGACCACGTGGTTTGTGTCTATGCGGCCAACTATCTGGACAGAGAGACAGTCCAGCGACTTCGCGATGGGCTACGTCAGCTTGGCCACAACGAGACGCTGCTCTTCAAGCCAGACGTGTACACCTATTGCGGCGTTTACAAGGATAACGAGTGGGGTCTACCGACGTATCTCTTTTCGGAATGAAAAATAGCCGACTATACCACTATTAATAGATGAAACGTCTTCAATGGCAGATTGCAATCCATACAAGTTGTATGGGAAATAGTGTTGTATGATACAACACGATTTCCTTTTCCCGTCAGATCGCTTATTTTTCGAAATGGTGGGTCACGTGTCTTCGTCCAAATCGAGACACGTGCCAGTCCTTACGTGACATCACTTTCCCACACGCCAGCGACTACTGTGTGGGTTGAACTCAACGCTGGTGAGGTCTGGTCTCTCCATCGCTCGCTCAGCATGGTGTGCTGCGTTATAGACTCAATGGCATTTCAGAAACGAGCATTCGGCAATTTCCCACCTTTCCAGCACGTACACCTACTCATCGACTTCTCGTTCATGGTGCATCTCAAGTCCTGCTTCTTATTGTCTGCGTCTTCACGCTGGCCGCTGGCCACATCGCGGACGCTGCGTGGACGCGCGGCGGCGAGACTTTCGAGCTGACGCTCGCAAATGACATTGCCGTCGGTCATCCAGTCGCGAGACCAGCAACCGTCGGACCCGCTAGGTTTTCGGCTGAGGAGCCAGTGTTTACACCGGCAAGCACCACGATCGAAGCGCCGTCAAAGGACGGAGTCGACGACCAAGCTCCAGCGTACCGCCCAGCAGCCGTGATTTCGTCGACGGCGGATGGTCCAGAGATGGCTGTCAGCACCGTTCATGGTGGATGCTTGAGAGGCACCAATGCTGCCGGTGCGAGAGCATGGGGCAACGTCAATGTATGGGGCACTCGCAGGGGCAACGGCAGGAGCAATGGTAACGGCAAGGGCGCCTACTGACCAGACTGGAGAGACAAGAGACTAAGATCGCATTTGTGTCGGCAAGGTAGTAGTATGAAAAATGTATGATGTCTGGGACATCGAGAAGACGTTCAGTTTGATATGAAATGCCGTACATGGAAGGACGCACCGCTTCCGCGTATTGCTTGTTTGTTTCCCCTCAAAGACTTGGAATCAGGCGGTGTCCTCCACGACAGTCGACGCCTTCCCACCGTCACCCTGGCCCGCCTTCTGGGGAACGGCATGGGTTGCGAGTATGAAAAGGATGACGTCCGAGATGGGGTCAAAAAAGGCTGGCCTCCTAGTGGATAGTCCAGAAAAGGATGGGGCGAGAGTAAAACAGAAAAGCTCGGCCGACAAAGTTTTTAATAGTGGCCCTCATTTACGGGAGCGAGTGTGTGCGAGTCGCGTAGACGCAGCAAACCCGCGCGGGGTGCCCGCGAAGCAGGGTCGCGCGGTATTTGCGGAGGCGGGCCCAGCGGCGAGCTCTCCAGCGAACGAACACACAATGTCAACGAGTTCATCAATCCAGTTTTCGCGAGGCTCGTGCTGACGGCAGAGCCACCGGAGCGCAGCGAAGGTCGGCGTGTCGGCACGAACGTAGCGCATATTGGTTTTATCTAATTGGTCAAAATGCTGTCAGGGGGAGTGATAAACCAGCCTCAGGGTAGTGGTGTTTAGTGACTCCCAGTGAAGATTAAAAATGAAGATTCAACGTGTCACTAGCGTCCCACTATGCTCTAATCGTCGACTAAAATATCAATCAACCGAGTGAAAGCACCGAGCATTCGTCCACTGAAGATTCATTCGGCCCGCCGCTTGCGTGTGAGCGGATTATTGCGATTTGCTATGACTTGCCGTGTTCGCTTGATACAATCGAAGCCCACCGGTAGCAACCTTTATTGCCTAGGCGAAAATCGATAGATAAAGAGAACGGTAATTCTGCGCTTGACCCCCCAAGAACATTGAACGAAACATGGAATCTCAACTCACTCCAGGCCGCGATTCAAACTGAGCGTTCTTCTCTGGAATCGGATCCGATTTCTTTTGAGCCATAGATTGGCCTACGTTTGGCTGGGTAACCCAACTGTGGACCGACCCATCACTTGAAGGATCTGCGGCCGTTGACATGGTCAGGGCGTGCCAGCACGCATCTCCATCTCACCAACGCCTTCTGCCCATCGATAGCCGGATCGAGTATCAAGGAAGCCATGCTGTTGCAGTGTATAATATCCCGGATACCATTCAGGCACTCGGTTGAGTTCAAAGCTGCTATCAACTCGATGCAGAAAGTCGGTGAGGTGAGTGCACCGATGAATGGATCAACAGATCTTCAAGGCAACAACAGCGATTGATACCAGCAGAATGAGCCTACTCACCTATATAACACGTTACTCCCAACGGTCCCTCCGCGGCTTTGGCTACTTCGACACCACCCCTAGTTAACCGCATCGAAATGACGTTTGATTATATTTCGTAGGTTATATTGTGAATTCCGTCCAAATTTGCCGATTCGGGGCGATTGACAGACATGAGAATGAATCGTGAGAGTGATACCGCAAAAGTCTGAAAGAACTGGCAAGGTTACCCATGTTAGAGGAGCGTAACTTATCATATTTGGAAGGTCAGTTAAGTTACTTCAGTGTACAAATGTGAAGATTACAAAACATGATGCATATTGATTTATACAGGTATTTGTTCTTAAGGTGCAAGTTCTTTCAGCATTTTGCGGGTATGATTGGCCAGAGCTGATTTTGGACTAAATTACCCATTGGCTGAAATAATGTTTCACCTACCCTGAACCTAACCCTATTTATTCTCTTTGGTTTTGTATCGTATTTATTACCGTGCACGATTCGTGCACGATTGCTCGTGCGCGATTGATTCAACTCCGGACGGAAATTTCGAACCAAACGCACAATATGATGTTTTTCTAATTCTTAGTTGGGAGATGCCTGCGCAGGTACTTCGTAGGCAGGCAAAACTAGCCAATCAGATCCCACCTGCCACCATCCAACCGTGAGCGTCAGTTTATCTGCAAAATCTGCATGTTGCGCTGCGCTTTTCATTTTCGACTCGAGAGCGTGGCGCTTTGGGGGCGAAAAGCATCTTGCCCAAAAGCACAGATCCATGCAAAAAATTAGCCAATCAAAAATACCTGCAGATCTCCACGCCAACCTTCCGCTGGAGGCAAACGTGTGAAAAAAGTGAGCTGTAGGTATCTGAAGGTACGCTCTGATTGGCTAGGTTTGCCTACTTTTACCTACCTACGAACCGTGAGAACTGAAAAACCTCGACGAAAGTCTTCATTTCAGCTTCAATTTGGGACTGCTCAAACACGAATTTTCCGTACTAGGATTTACTGCCCCCCATTACCATGAGCGGAGTATAGGTACATCAATAAAGAATACATTCAAACGGCTAATTACTCAATATCGCTCCCTTCCTACTACATCTACTACTGCGGCTCACACACCACGACTTGGAGATACGCTTCTACCACACGCTTGAAGCTTAGTGGCTCTTCGCAACCGACTTGGCATAGACCTTGCTGCCGCCACCCGTGGTCTTGACCACCGCCTTTGCCTTGGCATAGCCATTCGTGGCACCGTTGACGTTGGCCGTGGCACTGACGCCGGGTGCGTTCGCAGCGGCATTAACATCACCCACTGTGGTAGTAGCGACTGCTGGAGCTGGGATTTGGGCTGCGGTAACGACCGTCGGCGGTGCAGCAATAATGGTTGGTGGGGCGGCAACAATGGTCGGTGAGGCAACGACTATGGTCGGTGGTGCAGCGACCGGAACGGAGACGCCGATGTCGACAGCGGGAGACGGAACCACGACGGTATTGACGACTGAAGCCGAAGACGGGACCGTGGCTTGTGTCATGACGGAGCTAGTAGAGACGACTGCAGGAGCAGCGAACACATCGGCGGGTGCCGGAGCGGAGACTTCCACCGCAGCTGGTACCGTACCAGGCGCAAGCACCACTGCTGGAGCGGCTACGACCGTGACTGGCACCGCAACGGATGCGGCAGCCGCAGGGACAGGAACAGCAGCAACAGCAACAGGAGCAACAGGGACCATGGCTGGCGAGCCGACATT
>JAADVC010001360.1:0-10604 GCA_023334575.1 Pythium volutum | reverse complement strand
GAGGGCTGTAGGATCCAAGCAAAGGGAAGAGGACGAGCAGACGTGACGGCTTGGCGGATACGCACTTCGGGTAGCGCTGGGTCTGGCTTGTAGTCGCTAAATCAGGATTTTGGACTCGCGCCGGAATTCTTTGCGGAGTCGGATGGTGGGAATCTCGTATCCGGTGGCCAGCGGAGCCTCCGGGCCCTGGCGGAGGGGGACGGGTGAGGGGAGGGGAGCGGCGCTTTTGGTTATCAGCAAACGCGCTTTGGAATGATGACCAAGAGGCGCTCGAAGAGAAGAGATCCGAAGAAGTGCGCGCTGCTTGGGATCGGAGGAAACCCACGAAACCTTCGTTTTTTTAGACCAACGCGAGAAGGATTTGGGTTCTCTGGACTCGATCCGGAGAGGGGGCGAAGCTCTGGATGGGAGGAGTGAAGAGCGGAGTGCCTCGCAAATCTGAGTGTGTGCTGGTGTCGACCGCTGGCTGGGGTGCTCTCTCCTCTGCAGGTACAAGTGGATCTGGGTGGCCCCGGAGGAAGAGCCGACGGCCCCGCTTGAGGAGGGACGGAAGCGGGCGTGGTTGATGATGCCTGTGCGCTTCGAAAGGTTACACGACGCAAATTCGAAAGAAAACACGGGAAGTGTAACCCCTCCCGATACTTTTCTGCTGTTGTGGAGCTGTGCAGAAAACGCGTTTGGTCTGGTATCTTTGATCCCAAAGAGAAGCGTAACCCTCTGACGTACCTGTCGTCACCATGGTGAGGGCGAAAGATCCAGCAGCTGCCGCGCGTACTTAGCCGAAGAAGGCGAAGATTCTGCTGGGAAAAGTCCCAGAAAGTGTTGAAGTGACCCAATCGCAGGTCTCTGATTGGTCCACATTTGCTGAGTGGACAGAAATCCAAAGTCTTTTCTGGATTCGAAGTTCCATGGAAATGATGACAAAGTCCGGGGCCATCGCTGGACTCGCCACAGCGTCCTCACCAGCCATCCGACCTGAGTTTTTTTCTACCGCAGATCCATCTCATGACGATGGATCCCGTTCGAGCCAACATGAGAACCGGCATTGTTCTCCGACACCCACGTCGCCCTCATGCGCGTGGCATTTCTTTCTCATGGGGGTACGCTTTGGGTTACGCTTTGGATGCGGCCGCCCATGCAAACTGCAAGCTTTGCATAGACACGGAGCCACTTGACGCCGCGCTTTTGACTAAATTCAATGCGCAGCGCCAGGCCACATGGGTAACTCTCTGACTCCTCAACCCTTCTCCGGCCTCGCCTCCTCCGCCCAACGGCCTCGACAATAGAGGAGGCCCATGAAGCAGCAACAGACGAGATGGCTATGTACGCGTCATCCATGGGTGTTCGCGTCCTTTGGTACCGAACATACAGTACTGTATCGCACGTTTCTCTCGTCATCATCTCCCCTCCCTCCGCTGGGGCAGCTACGCCTGACCGCAATCTGTTCTGCGGATCACACTTTGCTCCGCTCGTGTAAGCTCCCTTCGTGTGCGTACGCTCCGCGTCCGACGCGACTCGTTCACAAAGCCACGCAACAAGGGACTGGACACATTGCAGTTGAAGTCGGCTCCCCTCCTCCCCTCGACCTTCTCTCTCCTCCTCCCGCCAAAATCTGGTCGGTCAAGCTGTGCGTCGTGAGTTGAGCAGTTGCGGTCCGCTGGGGTTTGTCTGTTCTCAGATCCGTACGTTTTCTTCAACCTCCTCCTCTACAGAACCGTCGGAATGAAATACGCTGCTTGCATTAAACTTCTCATACTGTAGGCTTCTCCACGACCGTCCTCTACCTGAGGAAAAACTTAATCCTCCTCCTCGTCGCTTTCGTCCTCTTCGTCTTCATCACTCTCTTCCTCCTCCTCCTGGAGCCACTCGATAAACTCGACCACGTCCTTGGACATGGCCAGCGGATCCGCCGCCTCCGCTCGTTCCGCGTGCCATTCCAGCACCACGTCCTCCGTGACCCACTCGAGATCATAGACAATCTGCAATAAGAACCGAAACAGCGGTGTCCACACGCTCTTCTTCTCGTCGCTCTGCACGTACGCTTCGAGCGCTTCGACCACGGACGCCTGGTCGCCGTCCTCCACCAGACACCGCGTCAGTACGCTCCCCCAGTGCGTGCACTTGGCCTTGACCTGCGCCAGCACCGCCATCGTCGCCACGCCGTGCGTCGGAATGCGGTCCAAAAGACCCGCCAAAATGCCGTGGATCACTTCGGCAAACGTGCGGTTCTGCGCAAACTTGTAACTCTTGATCTCCATAAAGCAGTCGTCCGGCTCATTGCCGGCGGCGTCGCCGCTGCTCACCATTTCGCGGATAATGCGTTCAAAGCGGACACGCTTGTCGTCGTCCGTCTCGTCGTCCAGACCGTCGTCGTCGTCCGACGCGTCCGAGCCTACGACCGACGACGAGAGCGTCTCCCACTCGTCCCACTTGCTCGCACGCGTGGCCACGACGTCGCTCGCACCGAGCAGCGTGAGCTTGAGCTTGTCGAGACGCCGCTGCGCCACGAGTAGGTCGTCGTCCTCCTCTCCGTCCGCTTCCTTGGCCTCTTCCATGTCCTCTTCGTCGTCGTCGTCCGAGTCGACTTCAATGCCGTCCTCGTCCAGCGTCCACAGGCGGCCGACGCCACCAACACCGACGTGTGTGGGGTTCCACTCGCCGTCCACGATCGACGACGAGCGTCCGCTCTTGATCTCGTCCCCCTTCGACAACTCCTCTCCGTCCTCCTCCTCTTCCGAGGAGAACCCGTCCTCTTTCTGGACCTTGGCCGACGTTGTGACCTTGGAGAACGGCTTCACGTAAAAGCCGCTGCCAATCACAACGCCAAACGACAGCACGCAGCCCTCGCCAATGACGGCACCGGCCCTGACGACCACATTGTCGCACAGAATGGCGTTCGTGACCACGGCATTGTCCTCGATGACGACATTTTCCCACAGAAACGAGCCGTCAATCACGACGTTTTCGCCAATCGTACAGTTGCGGCCGATCGCGCTCTTGGTCACGCGCGTCTTCTCGCCCAGAGTCGAGCCGGCACCGACAATACTCTCTCGCTCCAATTGGCACGTGCGTGCGACCACGACGCGTTCGTCCTTGTAAATCATATTGCGGTGGTACACATAGTTGGTCGGCGCACCGCCGCCCAAATAATTGTTATCGGGCACCATGGGGAAGACCCACCGCTGGAGGATCGCACGCGAAATGCCGCCGTAGGTGCGAGGGTCCATGACGCGTGCCGCAAACGCGTCCGTGACAATCTCGACGAAAAACTTTTTGCCCAATTCGTAATTTTGCACTTCATTGTGGAAAAAGTCGCGTCGCAAATCTTGATAATCAAAGTCTTCCGCAAATTTCAGCAGCACTTCGGGCGAGCACACGTCGATAAAGCAGTCCATGAGGTCCGAGCGCAGCGTGATTTGTGCGTGGTCCTCTAGAAACACGGTCGCGAGCCGCGTCGCAGCCTTGTGGACATCGTCCTCGTAGAGCACAATCTGATTCGTGAGCGCGTCGATCCCCACGACGAGCTCGTCCGTGAGCGGGCGAATGTTGGTCGAGAGTGCACTAGTCGTGGACGACGAGATCTCCTTGAACACGCTCGTCATGATGCAGTTCGGGTCTTTTTTCTTGCGCGCTTGGTGGGTTTGGAGAATCTGCTGGAGATTCACATTGGCCACAACGTCACCACTCATGAGCACGAACGGATCGCTCTGGATGAGCTGCTGGCGGTCGATCTCGCGCAGCGCGTCGCCGGCCGTGACGCTGGTCGCGCTGGCCACGCACGTGACGCGCACGCGGCGTGCGACCTGCGACTGCGTCTTGACAAAGTGTTCAATCTGCTCGACGTGGTGCGTGCAAAACAAAATGACCTCCTGGACGCCCGAGGCCACGAGAAACTCGAGCGAGTACTCAAGCATGGGCACGTTCGCGAGTGGGAGGAGCACCTTGGGCATGGTGAGCGAAATGGGACGAAAGGTCTCGGAAAACGAGTCGGCAAACACAATGGCCTGCAGCGGCGTGTCGCGGCGCACGTCGTCATTGGCGGAGGACGACGCCTTCTTCTTGCCAGAGGAGGAGGAGGAGGAGGACGGCTTGGTGGTCGCGCGGCCTGCGCCCTTGGCGGCGGAGGAGCCGCCAGCGGAGGAGGAGCCCTTGGCCATGTTGGGGCGGAGGAAAATCTCGGGCGGTGGGATGAAGATGATTGGCACGGATATGCGGGTGTGCACCTGGGATAGTGAATACCTTCGTTGTGAGGTACCTCTGTTGATGGATGGGTTGATATGCGTTGTTAGGGGGATCATGAAACGACGTCACTGGAACCTCCACTGAGAGGAGCAGATTGAAGAGCAGTGTCCCCCAAGTATGCTGCATGCATCGGCGTCAGCGCCGGCGTTGCATCGAGATGGAGGAGCATACGCCCACACACAGAGAGTAGAGAGGAGTGTACCTCCTCTCGCGCTTGTGCCGCTGGACCAGTTGCAGCAGATGCGGAGGAGAGCAGAGAAGGAGGAGGAGCGACAGAGGAGAAAAAAGCCGAGTAAGGCGGAGAGCCGTCGCCATGACAAGGCATCCGTTCAACGGAAATGCCACGAGCAAAGGGATCTAGGAGCAGAGCAACATGACGGGCTTCGCCAAGAGGAGCGACAGCGGCTCGGAGAGCGGTTTCTCGGAATGATGGCGCTGCTGTCGCGTCTCCGTCGCATGGATCTCGAGGGGAGCGACTCCCCCGCCAAGAAACAACAGCGGAGCGGACAACAAACAACACCACGCATCTCTGCCAAGCACTTGCCAGCGGAAACTCCCTCGCCAGCTCTCGTGAAACTTGTCGAGAAGAAGCGTCAGGAGCAGAGCAGTGGTGGTGGTGGAGGAGGAAGAGGGGACGCGGTCCGCTCCGCCGTCTCTCTGTCGCCGCACCGCAAGCCCGAGCCTGTGTTGAACGCCGCGACAGAGCCACTGCGCGAGCACTTGACGTTTGAGATTTCCATGCTGCTGCCTGCGCCTATGGACACGCGACAGAGCGAGCTGCTGTCGCCGATCCAGCGAAGGAAGCGACGCAAACGGCTCAAGAAGCGGAGGAGGAGAAAGAGACTAATAGGCGCGACGCTCGTGGACGGCAAGCGTACCTGGCAGACTTCGCACGCCACGTGGGTACCGCATGCGTCCTCGGACTATGCGCAGGCACGTGCAGCCGAGGGAATAGCGGCAAGCGCCGGCTCGAAACTCGTGGCCAAGTTTGCGGAACTACGGACGGCGGTGGGAGGAGCGGCGGCGTCCTCCCAGAGGAGAACGTATATCCATGCTACAGTAGACAAAGAGAAAGCGAGAGATCAGCCTCTCCTCCAGCGGACAGAGGAGTCAAGCGATGACGACGATGAGCGAGACGAGAGAGCGTCTGCCAGTCAAGAAGAGGAATCAGAGGACGACATGGAGCCTGACTCCAACGAATCTGGTGTCATCGAGGAGGAGAGCGGAGACGATGAGGAGGAGGAGGAGGAGGAGAGTGAAGACGACGACGATGACGCGGACGACGACCCCGACACACTTCCCAACCTCCTCCCCTCGGACTCCTCCTGTCTGTCCAGACACCGTCCCCCACTCTCCTCCTCCCGTCCCCCACCGCCACTCCGCCGCCCCGTCCAAACCCACCAGGCCGCTTGGATCTCCCCCGATCTCCGCGCATGGCTCCTCGACACGCATCTCTTCCGAACCTCCTCTTCTGAGTAGATGTCTTTTTTGTTAAATACAAATGCCAAATTAACTATTTTATGTACACATCTTGTGCCTCTACGTTGTTCCTGACTTGTACGTACCCGCCGGGGGCTTGTAACAATCAGGTAACATCTTGCGCTGCATCTCGTTAAACGCGAATTTCGTGCTTTTCGTGTTCAAAAACACGTTTTTCCGGCGCACGCCGACTTGCCGCATGGTCGCACACAGTGCTTTCGCCTGCGTCGACGCGACTTTCAGGCGTGATACACAGAGCCGCGTCTGCTCGAGCGTGACCGACATGGCCGTGCGGTCCTTGCCCGACTTGCAGCATGTGACGCGCGCACCCCCAAGTTCACGACAAAAGTCGGACGTGTCCGTGAGTACACCGACATTTTTCTTGTACTGCGACGAGCTCTCATAGACGTGCTGTTCGATCCGTGTGAGCAAATCGTCGAGCGCCTCGAGCGAGTACTTGCTCGTGCCCGGCGACTGCGTCTTGGCCAGCACGCTGCTGTCGCCGCCGTGGACGCGGCGGAACACCCCATAAATCTCTTTGAGTTCTTCGACGTTTTCACGGTTAATACGGTCCTGGACTTTCACGGTCTGTGACTTGAGCGCATGGGCGAGCGACTGCTTTTCGTTCACGCCCTGTGTAAACAGCACGCACCGCACGCGCAGCGGTTTGCTGCCGCTGGCCAATGACGCCGGCAGCACGGCGAGCTGCGCGTCGGTCACGCCCATGGTCACGAGCACGTACCCCGGTGGAGGAGGAGGAGAGGACGTCGCGGCTTGGTCCGCTACTCTCAGTGACGGCGCTGGATTATACGCGCGGTCCAGTCCCGTGCCGCCGGCGACGCCGCGTGCTCGCTCTGGTGGTGCGTAATTCTTGATGGAAAAGTACTGCCCGCCACTGGCCCCGGTCGAATTATTATGGCGTCGAAACTGGATAAACACGTTGCGTAGCCACTTGGCGGCCGCGGCAAAGTCCTCGAGCATGCCGACTTCCTTGCCCTGCGTACTCAGCAGCGACTCGAAATGGACGAGGAAACCGCACTTGGCGGCATTAACCAATTGGAGACGGTGTGATTCGCTGCCGGCGACGGCGAGGTCGAGCGACGCTGTCAGGCACGCGACCGTGGCCGACAGTGCCTGGCTCGCGACGATATCCAGTCGGTCCTTGAGCTCGAGCCGCTGCTTGAGCGCCGCGACCGAGTCGGTCGCCACGTCCTGGGCCGGATTGTTGTTGTTCGCACTGCTCTGCGACGTGCGGTTCGTCGCCGACAGACTTGCGCGGCTGCGGCGCCGCAGCATGTCCATGGGTAGTGACGGGCGGCTACTCGTATTGCCTCCTCCGGTCGCAAAGAGTTCATTTTCCATATCGTCGTCTGAGAAGCACGACGTCGAGTAGGGCGTCGACGCCGTCGCCGACGCGCTCACGCGGGACGCTTCGAGCACGGACGCTGTGAGCGGGAACCCGCCGCTCGCAAAGCCCTTGGTGTGGGCCGCCGGACAGCCCATGGTCATGGTGTGCCACACAAACGGCTGTGTCGCACTCCCGGCAGTATCCAAATGGGACGGCTGGTGCGCGCAGAGGAATTGGTCCTGCATGTTGGTCGCCACAAACTGCCAGAGATCGAGCGACTTGAACGTGCTGCGCTTGAACGGTGCCGTCATTTCGATCCGCGACGAGCTCAAATCTTCGACGGTCTCGGCGCCGCCATTTTGTTTGGCGGCGCGTAGGCTCATTTGCTCGACCGCGTACTGGTAGATGGTGGGCTCGCGTGCTTCGTCCAGCAGTTTTTTCTCTTGCTTCATGAGAAACTGACGCTGGCGCAAGTACTCTTCGAGCTTTCTCCGGTAAAAATCCAATTCAAACGCGAGCATCGCGGTCGACTCCTTGTCGTCGCGGCCGTCAGCGTCGACCTGTTTTTGCAAGACACGCGTGCGTTCCAATGCTGTCTCGTCTAGAAAGTCCAGAAACGCGAGCGGCAACGCAAACGTCGCCTGTGGGGCACGCAAGATCTCGTCGACGACAATGAGCCGTGCGTGCGGCGGCGGCGACTCGCTCGAGGTCGTGAGGAAGCTGCCATTGTCAATGACGCGCTGGCTCGGTGAGGGCGAGGTCGACGACAAGGAACCGGACGACGACAGCGGTTCATTCGAGAGTGTGGTCGGTAATAAGTACTTGGCCGAGGCCATGTCGACGCCCGAGGTCGGGAGCACGTGCTGCGGCGCGAGCGACGGGAACGCCTGCACGACCAAGTGGATCGCGTTGCTGTTGACCGTCAGCAAACTAGACGACGAGCCGCCACGCGCTGTTGTGTTGGTTGTGGTTGTGCTTGGTGGATCATTGGATCGGTTCATGGACGCGCCCAAAATGTCGGGAAACGACGAGCTCTTTTCAGCGAGCGCGACTAACCGCGGTGCGCCCAGCGTCTTGAACGCGTCGTCCACAAAGCAGCGGCCAATGCCGACGCTCGAGCGGCTCGCGTTCGACTTGGACGTCGTGCGGTACACAGTGAACCGGAGCTGGTCAAACTTGTCGAGGTCGGCCTGGAGCACGGCGCTGAACGCGACCCGCACGGGCGCGGCGTTGGTGTCGGGGTTCTGATTCTGAGTCTGCGTCGCCACGGCCACGGCGTCGGTCGTGCCGAGCTCCACGCAGCGCTTGGCCGCGGCCACGTACCCGACCACGCGCACACAACAGCGCAGCTTGTCGTCGCTGCGGCTCAGCAATTTGCTCTGACGCCCCAGCGCGAGCTCGAGCACGAGCTCAAACGCCGGTGCTGGATTTGTCCGCAGTCTCAGATCCGGAACTCTGGATTTCTGGTGAGCAGCCTCTAAACTGGCGCGTCTCACAAGTTGCGTCTGGTGGATTTGCTGCAAGTTTTGCTGCCGTGTCGACTCGTCCAGCACGACCAGAAAGTTGTGGGTCTTGCCCGTGGACCAGAGTTCGTCGTCGTCGTCGTCGTCGTTGTCGTCGTCTTTTTGGTTGTCCTCTTCGTCCGAGGACGCGTCTAACGCGGTTAGACCACTGCCGTGGTTAGCGGCCTGGTGGTTAGTCTGCCGTATCCGACTCGAGGGCCCGTTGAGCATGTGCTGCAGAGAGCCGGTGGGCGCCGAGGTCGACATGATGGCCGACGACGAGCCGGCGCGCGTGATCGTGGGGCGCTGCCCCGTCGGGTTGGCCACCCCCATGGACGGCCGTGTGCGCTCGGATACCGACGGCTTGGTCGGGCGCACAGCTGTGGTCGGATCGCGGTCCACAGTCATGGTCGACTGGCGAAACTTCTCGGCTCGCAGCGCGTCCACGAGCTCTTGGCACGCGTCCATCCAGCGCTGCTGGTTGTCGCGGGTCTCTGTTTCGAGCAAGAGCGCGGCGCCCATGGCGTCCGTACGCAACTGGAACCGGAACGGCGCGTGGCCGCCGCTCGCGCTCTTGTCCAGCACGAGCGTGTCGCCCGTGATGGGCACCGAGCCCAGCAGCTCGAGCTTTTCCTCCGACTTGTAGTAGCTCAGGCTCGGATAGTCGCTCCGCAGAATAAAGAATCGCTAGAAGAAAAAAACGAGTTAACAGGAATTAGACTCGTTTATTCCGTCGTAAGGAAGGTCTAACCTGCGGACGTCGTACGTACCGTTTTCCAGTTGCGTCGCCAGGAGCCCTGTTTTGTCAGCATGCCCGCACGAAGTACATCGTCCGCTGTGAATTTAGACGACGCGTTCGCCGCGGACGCTCCTCCTCCTCCGATGGCGGCTCCTCCATTCGCTCCTCCCGCAGCGGGCGTGCGGCTCCGCCGCTTGAGCACATTGATCATACGCGACCGCTCCTTAGTCTCGTAGACTTCACCCGTGAATTTTCCAAACCGCGAGAACATGGTCGCAGACCGCCGCTCGCCGCGCTGGCGTTGGTGCATGGGTGAGGACGCTGTGCTGCTACTGCGCGCCTCGTCGTCGTCCTCGTCGTCCGCTCGCGTGTGGCCGAAAAGATCCTGCATGCGGCGCGCCCCCATGTCGTCGTCCGTCGCCATGGGGAGCCGCTGCTGCGAGAGAGCACGTTCGAGCGCTGGCGGCGGCGCGAGCGACCGCTGTGTTAGAGGGTACGCATCGTAGATCGAGGGCGGCGCGAGTAGCGGAGACGTCGTGTCGTCGGCCTTGCCGACCATGGTGTTAATGGTGCGGGTTGAAACTATGTACTCCGGATGGCGTCCGGAGTGGTCTAAACGGAGGGGTTGTGGTGCCGCTGGCGATCCCTAAAAAGCGTGCGTCCGCGCGGACGAGGGAGCGAGCGGCCGCACTGCACTCTCGTGTTGCGAAGTGTGAGAAGGGAGAGAGGGTTCCTTTCGCTTGGCGGCCGTCCCGCTGGGTGGGTGAGTTACAGCTCAAGTTGTCACTTGAGGGGGAGGCATGGATGCAAGGATGCCCTGGCTCTGGACCGTTGCACTGGAAACATCAAGTCTCAGAGGCTCCGACGCGCAAATTTCTGGCAGCTTCTTGTCAAGTTGTCATGACAAGGGACCAACATTTCGGAAAAGAGGCTCACAAACGAAGATTGATTGGTCCAAAAATTCAGAGGGTTAGGTCTGACTCGATAATATCCAAGTTCCGCCCCTGAAACTTTCAGGCTGAAAGTCCGGTTCAGCTGGTTGAACTTGTTTTATGCACACTAAGACAGCGGTTAGGGCAAGTCAGTATAAACTCAAGTCGGCGTCACATTTTTTTAGCGGAGACATCGTTGATCGTGTCGGCATAAGACCGCCCTTCTTGACGCTGATTCACTCCCTTTCCCGACGTTTGACCCGCCCCTCTTCCGTACTAGTATCGTTGAGTGGCCGCTCCCATAATCGTCTCGCTCTAAAATTTGGTGATCATTCGGTCCAGACAATTTGGGGGGGGGGGGG
>JAADVC010001359.1:0-10615 GCA_023334575.1 Pythium volutum | reverse complement strand
AGTGGTTGAGTTTCTAGTTGACGGGAGCGAGCTCCCCTGTGAGCGGACGCATGCCGACGACTCTATTCATCAATCTACAGTAAGTCTACTGTAAGTGCAGGGGTCTGGGGGTGCAACCCCAGATTGTGCACTGGTATAAGGTGTTAGAATTGACAAGATGTGACTGTGATTTGTTTTGGGCCCCCACTTTTGTCACTCAAGTTCCTCTTTTGTCCATTAATTTCAGAAAGCCCCCACTTTTGTCAAAAGTCCGCGTGTGATGAAGCTGGTCGTGTCATGGTCTCTCCACTCCTTGTTGGTCTTTTTTTTCTGAGGAGGGCTCGGGGGACAAGCCATTTCCTGTCATTCCTCTTCTTCTTCTACGCTCTCTCCCTCGTTCTTCCATTCTTATTGTGCTGCGTACAGACATGAGTGTGGCTACACGACAATCTCATAATTCTCTCCAAGTGCAATTACTTCCACCATTCCCATTGCGCGCAAAGGCCAGAGAAAAAGGTTCAGAGCTGTAACGCAAAGCGAGCAACAGCAAGGGCAACACGCGCAACGGCAACGCACGCGCCGCTTCGACTTGCTGGGAGCAGTCGCGTACGCCCATTTTAGTCCAGCACGTCTCTCTCTCTCTCTCTAGTTCTCTCTCTCGTTCTCTCTCGCTCTGGCTTGCAAATTCGGCTCGGCGATTCCTCACTCTTCTCCTCTCTGCGTGGCAATGGACGACACCACCACGGCGACAACGGCGCGGCCGAGTCGGCGGCGCCAGTACCTCGACATGATGCACCACCGCGCCATGCATCAAGTGAACGAATGCCTCAACGTCTGTCTGCTCTCGCCGCGGTCCGAAGACAAGTGGGCGTGTGTCGCGCGCGACAAGCGGCGCCACTTTGAGCTCTTTGCCAAGAAGAGCAACACGACGCAATCCGTTTTCTTTTTGGGCATGAACGAGATCCAGTGCGGCTTTGACGAGGTCTATGCGCTGCTCAATTACCAAACGACCGCGCAGTTTCGGCTCGTCATGCAACTCGTATACGGCCGCAACTTTCGCGATGGCGCGCTGCTGTCGTCCCATGCACCACGCGAGTATGACGACGACTATGACGTTGCCGACGTGCAGCACAGTGCGTTGTGGTTCACGCTCCAGGCCACGCGCGAGTCACTCGTGGGCAAGGACAATTCGTTGGCGTTTTTCCAGTCGCTCATGGTGCTCCACCCGGACCGCTTTGGACCGGGCGCCAACACTACCAACACCAACAATTATACCATGAATGGCGCCACGTCGTCGACCGCTGCGCAGAGCGACAATGCCAACAATACCAACAATACCAACAATGCCAACAATGCCAACGTTGGCGCGTTCATGCGACCCAGCGAAAATGTGCAAAAGCGTACGCTCGCGCTCGCGTGGCTGCCGTTTTTCCGCGACGGCGATGAACACGAGAACCAACACAACGACGACGACCATGTCGCTAACCAGCAGGAAAGCATGCGGCTCAAGTTTACGCTCATTGTCGAAGAAGTCGCGCGCGCCAAGCTCAAGCTGTCGTGCATTGCCATGTCGTTTCGCGACGGCGACGATCTCCACCAGTCGCGGTCGTCGTCGGCCGCGCGCACGATCGCCAAGCGGCTCGTCAAGCGGTCGCTTTTGCGGCTCGAGAGTGCCATTATCGCTGCGCGCATTAGCCGCCAGACGATTGTGCTGCCGCACCAATGGGTCAAGAACGAAGACCGCGTCAAGTGCGTGATTTGTTGGAAACCGTTTCACGCACTGATTCGCCGGCGCCACCACTGCCGGCTCTGCGGCGAAGTCGTGTGTGGTGCATGCGGCTCGCTGCGGAGCACGAATGTGCTGCGTGGCGACAAGAAGAAGACGCTCGAGAAAGTGCGCGTGTGCCACATGTGCAGCAACCGCGCGACGGGCGGACGTGACTCGATGCGGCGTCTCGACGGGCACCGCGCACCGTCCCGCCAGAGCGATTCGTGCGGCTCACAGTCGAATGCCAAGATTGGATCGGGCGGCACGAGCTCGACCGTGGAAAGTATCGTCGTGGTTGGAGGCGCGCGCCGTGTGCCTTTATTAGAGCCACCCCGCGGTCGACGACGCGACCATGTCGAGAGCGACGACGACGACGACGACTTTCACGGCACGGGCGAGGACACGCTCGATTCGGCCTCGGCCGGCACGGGCTACTTTGGCTTTATCGGTGCGATCATGGGCGCGACCATCACGTCCACACCCACGACGACCCACTCGACCAACAGGGACGAAAAGCTCATTTCGCTGCGGTCGATGACGCGTGCCGAATTGGTCGCACGATCCAACTCCACGTCGACGGCGTCGCGTGCGAGTTCGACGTCGTCTTCTGCTGCTGCTGCGAGGCCGCGTCCCCAGAGTCGCATTCGCCTGCCGCCGGCACTCACACAGGGTCCTCTACGATCCCCCAAGTATATTGGCCGCGCGAAAACGCCGACACCGTCCCGACGTGGCAGCCAACCGCACCACCGCGCGGCGCCCTTCTTTGGTGCCGTGCCGTTCCGACAGCATCGCCCGCCGTCGCCTCTGTCGAACGGTCCCGTGTCGCTGTCGTTTTTGCATCCGTCCGTGAGTCTATCCGACCCGCTAGAGGACCTGAATGGACGCATGTCGATTGTCGCCGATGTGGGCAGCTACGACCGCATGTCGACGACCGCAAACGCGGCGAGCCACGAGCGGCCGTCGTTTACCACTGGTGGTAGTAAGCAGGACGCGTCGTTTTCGTCTGTGCTTGTGGACCCGTTGCGGCGCACGTCCATCATGAGCATTGCCATGCTCGATGGGTACCGCATGTCGGATAGCGACGCCAAGCTCCCGACCACTGGTGCTGCCGGTGGGGTCGTCGCGGTCTCGGCCTCCTCCACAGCGGCATCGTCGCAGCCACAGCTCGACCCGCTGCTGGAAACGCACCGACTCAAGCTCATGCAGCTCGTGTGCTCGCCGGCGTGTACACTGGTGGACCGCGTGCTCATGCGCGAGTGCTGCGAACGCGCCGCGCTCGACTGTGGCGTGTGTGGTGCGTTCATTGCGCGCGTCGAAGAGACGTACGTTGTGCTGGAGCACGTTGTGGGCACGGCCCATTTGTCGGCGATTGACCATTTCCTGCGGACCGACACGCCGTGCGACTATGTGCTCGTGACGCCACCGACGACTGAACGACCGTTTTGCATCTCGGACTGCACGAGTGATCCACGCACGGATTCCATGGTCATGGTCAAGGACGTGGGCATGCGCTTCTTTGCGGGCGTCTCGATTTGCGTGCGCGGACTGCCGATTGCGTGTCTCTGTGTGTTTAGCGAGGCCGACAACGGTGGAGACGACGACGACCACGACGCGGTGCGGCTCTCAAGACTGTCGGCGACGCAGTACGAGTTCCACGTGCTCGAGGCCGCGGGCCAACGCATTTCGCTCGAGCTGGAACGACTGGTCCATGGCATGGAGATTGCCTAAGTAGAATGAAACACAACAAAAAGACAGAGCGACTAGATTTTTTTAAATGGGTTCGTCGCGCGGCTCGACGAGAATCTCGTTCACGGCTACAAACGCGGGCTGCGTCACGGCGTAGTGGACAGCGTTCGCAATGTCCTCGGGCTGGAGCGGCACGTAGCCTACAGTCAAGTTCACGTTAACAAGAGAATTAACGTGCACAGCATTTCCAATCAAGTAGTTCACCGTACCAGAGGGGGTCCCATAGAGGTGCATGGCCTCGGTGTCGACGCCGCTCATGGTGTGACCGTGCTGCACGAGATCGGTCGCGACGTTGCCAGGCTGTCAAGAGTTAGGAATAGAAAAAGTGGGTGAGGAAACGAGGAACCCCACTGCCCTCATACGTGAATGCACACGTACCTGAATGCTAGTGACGCGGAGCCCCGAGCCAAGGTTCTCGAGACGCAGCGCCTGCGAAACGCCCTCCACAAACATCTTGGAGGCCGAGTACACGCCGAGTCCGGCAAACGTTTTACGGCCCGCGTCCGACGAAATGTTGACAATGTGGCCCGTCTTGCGTTCCAGCATACGCGGCAGCACGGCCGCGATGCCGTTGAGCACACCCTTGCAGTTAATGTCGATGATCTAATACAGTTCCAATGTGAGATCCACAATAAACGAAAAAAGGCGGTTCATGAGATTCTCGCAACGTACGCGGTCCCACGAGTCTTGGTTCACGTTCTTAAGGAGCTCAAACGGCATCACACCAGCTAAAAGCATACACAAAGAAACACTGAGTCAGAGAGTCGGTCTCTAGAGCTATCAAAAACAACTACCGATCTACCAACGCACCATTGTTGACCAAAATGTCAACGTCGCCAAACTGGTCGGTCGCGGCCTTGATAAGGCTATGGAGCTACAGTAGATACAGGCACCTTAATGGATCAGACTCATACAGTCAGGCCCCCATAGAGAATCATCCGTACATCGTCGCGCTTGGTCACATCCGTCATTTTGATCAAGACGCGGTCGCTCGCGCCCGTGGCCGCAGCGATCGCGTCGCGTGTCACTTCAAGCGCCTGCAAGCGTCGCGCGCCCAAGACGACGTTGGCGCCGCCCATCGCGAGTTTCAGCGCGATCGCCGCACCAATACCGCCAGACGCACCCGTGATCACCACGACCTTGTCGACAAGCGTCGTGCCCACCGCCACCGCAGGTTTGGTCTCGGTCGTAGTCTCAATCGCCGCTTTCTTGGCGTCTTTCTCGGCACCCTTGCTGGTGCCGCCGGCCTTGCGCTTTGAACCACTGGCCTTTCCATCGCCCTTGATAGGTGTTGTTTTGCGTCCCGCCGCTGCCGTGGACGACGAGCTCGACGACCGCGGATGCTCGGTGTCGGCTTCACTGGCCGTGGCGCCATCGTCATCGTCGTCGCCCTGCGCGAGCGCCGACGCGGTCGCGGTCGCCGACGACAGTGCCGAGCCGCCGCTCACTCCTTCCCAGTCCTTGTGGCGGCTCTTCATGTGCTTCATGGCGTTGGACGTGTTCGAAATGCGACACAGCGCGTCCTCCCAGTTGCTCTTGGCCGTGACGCACAGCAGACACACGTGCGTAAACGTCTTGGGCCCGCGCACAATCGGCTTTTCGAGCGCATGGACGCACTGCCACACGGCGTGGCGCATGCCCGACGGGCGAAAGTGCTTGACGCTCACGGGCAGCCCGTCGGCGTCCATGGCGGCGCCGTTGCTGATCGCCATACAGTACTAACGGGAAAGTGCGCGAGGAAGGGAGGGACCTGTCGTGAGAAGAAAGAGCTCTTCGCCTTGAAAACAAGCAGCTTCAAGATTCCAGGATAGTTTCAGTCTAGTAAACAGTTCGAGAATGAACGGTAGTTCCAGTCTAGTTTCTCCGTTCTGGAGGCAGGATAATTCGTACTTAGGAGGAGATAGATGTGCACTTGGTGAGCCATATTTTTGTGGCCACATGGAAATGAAGAGATCGGGGCGAGTTCTCGCGGCGGGCGTGGCGCGCGTGCTACGCCAGCGCCCACAGACGCTAGCGGCGCCGACTGCGACAGTAGAGTGGAGGGTCGCTTTCGTAGGAGTCCGGGGCGTATCCTCCATTGGTCAAAACGGAATCCCCAAGGGACTCGACACGAGCAATCCCTTCGAGATCAAGTTCCATATCGAGGACACACCGGTGGACGTTGATGAAGACGATGCCGACGCCGCGGTCGAGAGCTGCTCTTTCGAGGATGAGATTGAAAAGTTCCACTCCGGTACGTTCCATGTATATATGCATGGACAAGCGATATCTTCGAGGATTGAGCTGTATGTGTTTTTTGTTTTCTCCCAACAGAGATGATTGGCGTGTTTGGATCCGAGCCGGAGGAGCATGATGGCAGTGGCCACGGCGGGCTAGAAGCCCATAAAACTGCGGATATCAATCGACGTGACCACACTACACTGCCTCCAATGCAGGGAAGTACAGCTATGCATTCGCGTTCAGCCTCCCGTCCGCACGAGCACGGTTTCCGGCAGCCACCTCGGCCAGCAACGACACTGCCTCAGCCCACGTCGTCTGGGAAGTCGTCCATCGTGATCATCCACGGACCCTGTACATTCGTCCACCACGAGTGGGTCGGCTCCAAAGATCGCTGGCCGCTGCCCAAAGTGGCCGCCGTGGTCGACGGCATTGCCCAGTCGCGTGGACTCGGTGTTGTGCAGCACCACTCGAACCACGAAGGCCAGATTTTGGACTGGCTGCTCGGCACCTCACCAAGTGACAAGATTATTCTCAACTGGAATGGACGGCTCGCGGATTCACCTACAGTCTATCGAGCCCTCTCCAGTGTTTGCGCGTCTGTCGTGCTGCTCGCCCCGCTAGACGTCGAGCTGGGTCCGCTGCCGGCGTCCGTCAAAGGCGTCATCTCTGGTGAGTAGGCTCATAAGGGAATTCGTATGGGCAAGTGTAACTGACGCGTTGGTCTCACAGGCTTTGGCGCACAGTCATTGGAATTGGCGGTCCAGGCCTGCAAGTGACACAGTTGGCATGACGGTACTGTGGCGCGAGGAATGAACGGATCTGCTCGTGGTGGAGAGGTCTCCGTTCAAAAATCTTCGAAGCATTCTGAGCTCCACTCATCATAGTCGGGGTTCACATCCACAGGTGAAAAATGGTTTGAGAATTCAACTTGGGTTGAACGGTCCCATCCACATCTGAAGTACGTACATGTTGAAGTCGCCCACTAACAGTAAATGGGTATCGGTACGGATACCCGTCCGTCTCTCTTCATCGGCCAAGTCAGCAGAATACTCCACACATCGCATGTATATGATGTAGTATTTCCACAAAGTTCGCCTTCATTTTGGCACACTTTCTACAGTACTACTTCAAGTAGTACGTAGTAGCAGACAATTGCGTATGGTACAGTCTACAGCGTGGCGCAGGCCGATGGGCAGAAGCACTTGAGTGGCCACTGTGGCCTTCACGCCCATTAAAGTTTCGTATCTCTTCTCCAAGTCATTCTACAGTGTCGTATTTCTACGTAGTATCGGATACCGTACGATTTTCAGCAGTGGATGACTGCAAATATTGAGAATACCGAAGTATCCTTTTTCTTGAGAATGTTGGCCCATAATGCGTTCCCCAAATCGATGATACAGTGAAGTACAGCGTATCAACTGCATATATCCGCGGTTGACCCTGTGGACTTTCTTCGCGGCTTTGGAAGTTCCATCACGGCTTAGAAAGTCCGCAGGGGCGTCTGTGCCCATTTTTGCAAATGATTGCAGGGCAGCTTCCACGATGATGATCAACTGTTCCTTTGTTTTCAAAATCCCGCTGCAGCGATCGATCCGTCGGCCCCAAAGGGCCACTGAGACGTAATGAATCCATCGTGTATTTGTGAACACGTTGTCATGAGGATAATAACCTCCAATCTCGAATGCACGAAATCGGTACGTTTGAGATTGGCTGCTTTGCCGAAATTGCGTCTTTTCCTACATCGCGCAAGTCCTGTGCCTCCGTCGGTTGCATACTCTACGAAGAAGGTGGCTCGATAGGCTCGTACAGTAGTGATGCCGCCGCTGGACTCCAACGGCGGTACGTTCGACGGGATGGAGAGGATAACGATTAGGTGCAAGTCCATAGTGCAGTTCTCATCGCTTCCCACCACACCACGCTGAGAACGGACTTCAAGTAGAAAGGCGCATTTTCGTCCCAAAACGGAATATTTATTTTCAGAGACTTTGGAGCTCACCAGTATTGACCCAATCACCCCGCACCGACATACCTATGCAATTATTGCATCATTTTTCAATAAATATACTTCTATAGAATACCAGAAATTCGTCTGTGACTGGCTGAAAAGCGTCGACATTCGATAAAGAACTTTTGAAAATCGGATTGGATGCCCGCGAAATATTGGACCGATCACGATGGATTACTCGATTCCAACTTCACTTTAAATGGAATCAGTTCTCCCGTCGCTACCGGTCCATCTTCCTCTGTGCTTGGTCGCGTTTCCTCCGGTGCTAACAGAATCCGAGCTTATCGTGACTATGGTCCTGTCGACCGCTGTCCGACGCGGACGCGCAAATGGCGGTCATTGGCAAACAAACCCACCATGGAATTGAAGACATGCGCCCGGCTCGCCACGGCGGGCATCGTGCGCGTTGTGCGTCAGCGGTCTCGGACACGATCGCCCGCTGCGGCTGCTCGAGGCCTTGCTTTCGGTAGTGCTGGCAGTGTGCGCAACATGTCATTCACGTGGATCCCGCGCGGGTCAAGCCCACCGAATCCATTCGAGATTGAGTTTGACGTTGCATACGCGGTCGAGAGCTGCTTTCTCGAGGGGGAGCTTGAAAAGTTTCGTGCTGGTACGCCACCTCTTTTGGTTTGGGTTTGGAGGCAGTGCGTACGTGCAGTGGATTGAACAATGTGAGTTTGATGTTCCTACAGAGAGGAGGGGAATCGTGATTGGGGCTACGCCGGAGGATCACCGCACCGTCGACTTTGCGCAGCCTGCCAAACCATCTTATGAACTGAACCATATACATCCACCGACCACGTCACGGCCATGGGAGCGTCTCGTGGCACCGCGTCAATCAGCCACCCAACCGCAGCTTGGGTCTGTAGGGAATTCGACGGTCGTGTTCATCCAGAAACCCAGTCCATTCGTCTACGACGGGCACGGTGGCCCGAACGATCGTTCGAGCACAGCTGAAGTTGAAGCCATGGTCGACACCATAGCCCATTCGCATGGACTCCACGTGTTGCAGTACCGCTCCAACCACGACGAGCAGATCCTCGAGTGGCTGCTCAGCAGCTCAGCAGGTGACAAGATCATTCTCCACTGGAGCGAGCGACTCGCAGATTCACCAACAATCCATCGCGCACTTTCCCGTGCGCGCGCATCCGTCATCATCCTCGCGCCGCTGGACGTCGAGCTAGGCTCACTACCAGCGTCCGTCAAGGGCGTCATTTCTGGTGAGTAGCGTCTGAGACAGGTTACCCATATATCGGATTTGCTAACGCATTTCTGCCTCACAGGGTTTGGCGCGCGGTCGTTGGAGTTGGCGATCCAGGCGTGCAAGTGATGCAGTTGCCATCACTGCCAAGGCGTTACCTGTATCCGGATATCTTAAGTCAGCCCATATTTGTCGTGTTTCATACTGAAATTAAGTGTGTTCCGAAACCCGTTTCGCAGTTTTCGTACCCATATCTTGAAGAGTCGCCAACCGTTAAATGGATACCCTTCCCCGCTCTCCATCACTTCAACGGCCATTGAAGAAAACAAAGATCTTGTGGGCATGCGACAGTGGAGCGCACAATCTGTCAGTTTGATCTCCACCACACGTCGCAGAAGGATCCACGAGCAAAGTAAATTCTCTTGAAACCACCGAAGAAACTATAAATAACGTTAGCGAAGAGTCGGAAATATCCACATGCAGCGACGTCGCGTGGCCATTGAGCGATCGAAAGAAAATGCGTAACGGACGAATACATGGGTGGCAAAAGTAAATTACGGCTCCCACAACAACCGCTGTCCGTTTCGCCTTGCGCCGTCTCCTTTTCTCCTCCTCCCATATAAATAGCCGTTGAGTGGCACACCAGCCCAACGGCAACCTCTCACACGCGAGCCGTCTCTTCTGTGTTTCGTCCCAAGAGACTGCTTTGGTACGGAGATCCCCAAGGGCCACAGGTTGCCTGCAGCAAGGTGTGGGGCGGCGTATTTTATTTATATCATACATCTATTTGCGCCGAGCCCCCGAGTCACTCCTCTCCTCTCCTCTCCTCCTCCGCTCCCTCTCCTCTCCTCCTCCTCCACTCTGGTGAGTGCTATATGCGTCTCGACATTTCTGGCGGGCGTGAATGTTGCCTATGGTTGTGAATCTTTGACTAACCGATGAATATTGGACCGCTACATAGTTATCCACAATGGGCCGCAAGAAGATCAAGATCCAGCGCATTGAGGACGATCGCAACCGCCAAGTGACCTTCACCAAGCGCAAGGGCGGACTCTTCAAAAAGGCCATGGAGCTGTCCAAGCTTTGCGACTGCGAGATCGCGCTGATTGTGTTTGACTCAAACGAAAAGCTCTACCAGTATGCGAGCACGGGCGTGGACCAGATCCTGCTCAAGTACACCGAGTACGGCGAGCCGTACGAAACGAAGGACAACAACGACGTACGTACACTAAGCGGGAGTGGTATGATCATGTACGAGGCCATTTGACTGACGGATCTATTTAATCAGTACGAGATCCTCTTTGGTGACAAGAAGAAGGCCAAGGACGCGTCGGCCGAGCCGCCCGCGAGCGTTAAACCTGCGACCAGCTCGTCGTCCAGCACAAATGCCAAGAACAACAAGACTGCCGCGGCCCATAACGCCATGGCGTTTGGATATGCCAACATGGACATGGCCGACGAGCGTATGAGTGCCTCGCTCGGTCTGACGAACGACCCTGACCAGTATAAGCTCAACAGCCAGCGCACCAAAAATGAGCGTAACCGCCCTACGAGTACCAACGAAACTGCCAACGGCGGCAGCAACGGCAGCGCCCCACCAAAGAAGCGCGTGCATCGCAGCTTCCAGCAATTGCTCAAGAAGGAACAGCAGTCGTACATCCCATCGTCTCTGCCTCTTTCCCAGCACGGGGTACGT
>JAADVC010001358.1:0-10617 GCA_023334575.1 Pythium volutum | reverse complement strand
TTTTCCAGAACCTTCTCGATCGTGAAGAGGCGTATTCAATTCGTTCGTAGTTTACCCGATTTGACTGTAGTTTACGCCATGGCGCAGTAGACTGAAAACCCTAACCTCGAATACTATACTACCAATCAGAAGACGCAAAAGATTAGTTAGGAACCGATATCAGGGTGGTTACTAACTCACCGTCAAAAGGCGTTTACTTCCTCGCCTCATTCTGAATTTGGCGACAATGGACACACACCTCGAGTCGCCAACAGCAACTTCTGTCTAACGAAAGGTCTCCGGTGCTCACCACATCGCCACACCTCTCGCGACGAAGTACAACTCGGGGCAGCCTCAAACAACTGTCTCTGGACGAAGAGGTTTCCGGTGCTCACCACAACGCTACAACTCTCGCGACGAAGACTCCAAGACCATCTCCAAGACCAGTCGACTCCCAGCCTCCTACTACCATGGTGCGTGCCGCTCGCCGCTGCTCTGACTTATTGGGGGCAATGGATGGACTGACCGCGCCCAACAATTTGATGTGCTAGATCAAAACAAGATTGATTCGACACTCCGCGCAATGTCGCCACGGTTCTCACGCCGCGATTGTGAATGTCTTTCATTGGCGCAGGCCTTGCAAGAAGCTCATCATACACAAGATACAACTCGTTGGCCTTTATGTGGCGGAACAAGAACACTTATGGCAGCTTCGTAGTGTTGATTGTGTTTCCATTCATGATCAATATCGGGGCAACAGGACCTATATCAGGCCACACACGCCATTATTGGCATAGGTTGACGAGAAATCAGCCAGTCAATAACCTAAAAATACCTTTTGAATGCGCTGTACATGCTCCATAAACGTGTTTAAACAGCGGTTCAATAGCGTTTGAATTGAGGGGAAACTGGAGCAAAAGGCAGAGGGTCTGTTTTGCCGACATTTTTTGTCCTACCTATTTCCGGCCACTTCAGTTTAGTGAAATCAAGTCAAACTTCAAGTTGAAGCAAAACAATCGGCAAAATATTTTCAGCTGAGGCAGTAGCCCCCAGAGACACCGTTGAGACTGCTGAGGGACGCCATTATTGCACGCGAACTCGTTTTAGGTTGCCGATGGTACCATTGCTGTTCCGATCGAAGCATTTTTGGTGGTGATTTACTGATTATTAGTTAGCGCTTTTCTGTCCTTTTATACTTGTTTTTAGTATGGCGTAAAGCCAGCCAGTGTACCTCATTTGTGGCGCGATCTTTACAATCGAAAATGGAGGAAGGAGCGCTGACAAAACCTGGGACACTCTTGTCGCGTTCGACTTCCATTCACACGTTTCTGGAGCTCGACAGATCGACCTGGGGAGAGTGGACTATTAATAACTTTGGACCCGTCTTGAGAGCGATTACGGCAAGCTGTGCAACGTGATTCAGGAGTTTGCATTTGCGTGCAACGCGCCACAGTTAGACTCTGAGGCAAGCGCCGCAGTGTTCCAATAGTCTTTCGCTCCGCATATAAACAGTAGAGACTGTCGTCAGGAATGTGCTACAGTATTCCATATTTCTAGTCTGTGCTCAGACGCACGCTCTTGTTCGTGATCTCTCTGGAGAAGTGGGTCGACCATCCAGCCAGAGAGCTCTGCTGGTTCGAGGCAATTTCCACTCTATCGGAACAGCAACGGTGAACCTCTCAGTGCACAACAGTACTGCGGCTGAAGAGCCTCTCAGCTCCAGCGCAGTCAGCACACTTGGTACAAGTGTCGCGTGCAGCAATTACATAGTTTGGCCGTTTGGGGCTTAGTTTGGAGTTTGGCACCATCTATTCGTGCACAGCCGAGCCAACCATCAAGTCGCAAGTCCAGTCAGTGACAAGTCCCGTCGAGTCGGATTGCCACAAACAACTTTTGAAAGCTTATCCACCACGACGAGACCGAGCTGATGCGTGCTGTTGACTGACTCCACTACGTAGTCTTTCTCGCTTTGTGCCGTAAACGACGCACGCATGTGTGTGGACATGCATCCCCCTATATCAGTGCAGCCAGTGCTGGTCGCCTCGAAAAACGAGATACGTAGAAATCCTTCCGGTCGGCCACTTTGGAGATCGCCACGTCGGACGCAAATCTAAAACAAATGAGTGGCATCAGATTGCCGTGTCACCTGCCGCTGCCGTACTCGGACGAACTATGCAGCGAGTACGAGTGCGTCGCTGCGGCCGTGGTCGACCAAGTCTTTGAAGTCTATGATCAGTTCCGCGCGCACCCGACGCTCGATGCACGCACGTGGAAACTCGCCAAAACGCGCGGCGCCATACAAATCTACTATGCACGCGAGCGCGACCCGGCGAGCGCGCTCCACAAACCGCTGCCCGCGGTCACGGCCTCTGCGCACGTGCGTGCCCAGGCCGATTGGTCGCCAATGGTCAAGCTGCTCGTCACGGGCACGACGCGCGGATCGCTCGACGACGCCATGTACGGCGCTGTCTCGACCACGGACCTCTCGGCGCTCATGAAGTCGATGACGATCCGCGACGACTTTTACCACCACAAGACATTGCGCCACATCAAAGTGCCGACCGTCGACGCGCCGTTCACGTACGTCGGGCTGCGCTGGAACGCGTGGTCATCCTACATGGCGTCGCTGATCAAGGCACGCGACATGGTGTTTGTCGAGTCCTCGGGCTTCCGCGACGTGCGCACCAACGATGGCAACACGTCGCGTCGGGTACACGCTGTTCCACTCGGTCGATTTGCCCGAGGTCGCGCCGCTGCGGTCGCAGGGCATTTTACGGGCCAAGTACTCGGCCTGTGTGCTGTTCCGTCAGCAGTCGCCGGGCATTGTCGAAGTGTTTTCAACCACGTCGCTGCAGCCCGCGGGCGATCTGCTGTTCAAGGTCACGGCGTTCCAGGCCGCCGAGGCGCTTATTGCCGTGTGCAACGTGACTGAGAGTGCCATGAAGAAGAAGCTCGTGTGGATGCAGGCAGCGCGCGCATACGGTACGCCGAACGCGACGACGCCGTACCTGTCAAGATGGCGTGCCGTGCGCCACTCGGTCAGCGGCAGCTTCAAGACCACGTGCGTGCTGTGCGAGAGCGAGTTGCGCATGCTGAAAAAGACCTTCAAGTGTGAGATCTGCACAGCATACGTGTGCTCGCGGTGTATGACGTCGTGCAAGTTCGTCTTTGGGTACACGATCGACGAACTCGAGTACCGCGCGACACCGACCTGCAAAGCGTGTATCGCGACCGCCATGCACAATGCCCAGGCGCTCGCCGTGTACGAGTTTGTGCAGCCGTTCGAGTACTATGACGACACGCACCACAACAGTGCGTACAATGCCTCGTCAAAGCGGCGGTACTCGCTGTCGCTGGGCTCGGCGACCGATCTCTCGGTCGACGGGCTGAGTCTGTCGACTAGTCACACGATGCACGAATGCGATACGCCCCACGGCGACCATACCACCGACCATGCCAGCGAGTCTACGACGAAGCGAGTGGACGAGATGATCCCTGCGGAACGACGGCGTCTCTGGGAACAGATCAATATCCTATGCGCACAGGCCGACGACACACACCGCCTGGCCGAGCGACAGACGCGCGTCATGCAGCAGCAGCAGAGACTGTATTACGAGCACGACGGGACTGCTTCTCATCTGTGACGTAATAACGTAAGCGGTTCTGTCTCCCACACACATCATCGGAAACCAACGCCTTCTCCGTCACGTGCTATGGCAGTCGTCGGCCTCGGTTGGCCGCACGCACATCCAGTAGTCATTCTCACGGAGCACACTGCCGATCGTGTTTTGCGTGCTGCGCAACACACGCGCGCTCGAGGGGTTCTTTTCGGCGTGCCAGTACCAGCGCGTCACGGCGACGTCGTCCTCGAGTGTGTCTTGGTCGTCGCCGGCCTCGTTCTCGTTGTAGGACGTGATCAAGAGCGGCGTGCGGATCGTGTGGACAATCAATCGAAGCGTGGGCAGCCACTGGTCGTACCCCCAGACGCCGGCGTTAAAACACACGGCGAGATCCGGCCGCAGGAAGCGTGGCGTCTCGCCATAGTAGTCGTCAAAGCTGCCGACGTAGTAGCTGAGCGCGATCTGGATGCTCGCGCCGCGTGTCGCAGCCGTCGTGTCCGAGTGGCTACTCTCATGGACGCCATAGTGGAGCTTCTGCGCGACGTTTGGTCCCACGAGTACGAGCTGAAGCGTCTCGTATCGCTGGTCAATGGCCGCCAAATACTGGAAGAGCTGCTCAAAGATGGCGAGCGTCTCGTGCGCCGAGTTGCCCTCGCGGTGGTCGGCGCCGACCAAGTGGATGGTCAGCGTTGTAGACGACGGCGCATCAGACGAGACGCACTGGAGCCGCTTGATGCACTCGATGAGCGTGTGCGCGCGCGTGGCAAAGGCCGCGTTGTCCGTGGTATCCATTTATTCACCAAAGAGATTTTGAATCGAGCGTGACAGCACAACAAGCAAAACAAATGGGTGCGATGGGGGAATAGTGGTGCATGGGGTACTATTTCGAAAGAATGATACGAACGGTTAGGAACGGCAATTTGAAGTTCTTCAGTGCAACAAGCTGACAATACCGCCGGCGCAAAAGCTATAGGTCCTTCAACCCCACAAAAGGTTCCCTCATCCCTCACTCACGTTCAGAGGGGGCTTCTTCGTTGCTGGCTTCTCGCATTCGCTAACAAACCAACGACCGCCCGAACCAACACCGCCAACAAAAACACATTCTCCCAATATGCCGCTGCTCCAGAAACTGCTCGGCGCCAAGCTCACGTCGCGCCGCGGCGACGCGCCGACTGACGACGTGCTCGAAAACAAGACGACGGTCGGACTCTACTTTACGGCCAGCACGTGCCGTCCGTGTCAAGCGTTTACGCCCGTGCTCGCGACCGTGTACCGCAACATGTCGCTCAACGCGTACAAGCACTTGTCGATGAAGCACGACATGGAAGTCGTGCTCATCTCGATGGACAAGGACGAGTTTGCATTCCGCGACATGCTGCTGCAGACGCCCTTTTGGGCGCTGCCGTTTGCGCGCCGCGAGGCCGCCAAGGATCTGTGGAAGCGTTACGATGTCAAGAAGATCCCGACGCTCATTTTCGTGAACGAACACGGCGACGCCGTGGAGCGCAACGGACGCCACCTCGTCGAGAACCACTTTACAGACCTCAATAAGATCTGGGAAGATCTCCAGCGCCAGCGCGCCGTGGCCGACGAGATGCCGTAAAGCCAGCGCACTCGATTTCTTTTTCTATGCGTTATTCAATATATTTCTCCATTCAAATGAACCTGTCATACCATTCAATTTGTCTTTCTATTGGGATGTAGGACCTATCGTGGAGGTCCCCGCCCCCACATACATACAGGTTATACCCTTCGTACTTCTCTAGCGTCAATTCCAGTTTTTTTTGGTGAAAATGGCCGCGCGGGCGCCGCACCAGTGGACCGATCTTCACGGCGCGCGTCGCAGATGGCTACATACCTGTCGACGAATGGAACTCACTCGCGCATCTTCATCATCAGCCGTTTCTTTTCTGCGCTGCCGCGGGCAGCGATATGCTAGGTGGCGCCATTAGGATTCCCCATTGGGCAAAGGGGGCCAGGAAACCTGCCCAATAGCAGCCCCATATTTGGCCACGTTGCCACCACCCAGACACAGTCCCCAATATATCGGATTTAAGAGGTATAATTACACATATCTTCAATTCAGCACATTATTGAATAAAATATATAATTGTATAATAGAGGTAATGATATAAAGGAAGTCTGAGGAGTATCAGATTTGACCAAAAGCTCGACTGTCGAATATCTGCCGCTGCCTCTCGAGATTTTTTTGCCGAGCTGCAAACACCACAGCGTGCCTGCAAACCACAGCCCCAATGATCACGCATCAGCTGGTCGTGTGGCCATTGAATCTCATATCGTTTCATTCTCGGCTCCACGCATTTCGAAGCATGTCGCGCGCTCACGCCACGAACTCGCGTTTGCGGACCGCAGCATGAAGATGCCTACTGGAGTTGGAGATAGTGGTCATCTCTACACATTGACGTTTCGTGATTTCGTCTACAAACTTCGTTCCTGGCCATGCCACTGCATGAGCAAGGCCGTCCTCTCCTATATGTAGATCAAGGGCCGAATGGTCGTGCCGAATTGCCAAGGATCGCCATCCTCACTGGGTCGAACACCAGCGTGGGGCAGTTCATCTCGGGACCCACGGTGACGAGAGCATTTGCCAAGATCCATCTGCCGTGGCCACGTCTTTTTGTCTCCCCATATTGGACGAATCCTGCGTTGCGTTATATCAGACAACAGAGGTACTTGAACATGCGCACCGTTTGGCCAATCAAATCGTGTTGAAGCTTGTCCCGAATCCCTCATTGGCCCTTTGATGAGATCCCCCACAAAAAACGTCAGGCGGATCTGAGGAGGTCCGCATTTCCATCGTCGCGTGTCCAGGCTCATTGGCGCATAGCTTCGGTATCCCATAGTCATGCGCGTCACAGGCCTGCAGCGCGTCCCCACACTCTACCGCTTTGGCGGCAGCAGCGTCGTGCGTCGCCATGTGACGACGCTTCAGTTCAATGCCGGCGACAGCAAGAGCAACAGCGACGACCGCGCGCCGGCGCGACGTCCACTCGACGGGCTCCGCGTCGTCGAGTGCGGCCACCTGATCGCCGGACCGTTTGCCGGCACGATCCTCAGCTACTTTGGCGCCGAAGTGATCAAGATCGAGCCGCCCACAGGCGACCAAATGCGTGGCTGGCGCGAGCTCGACCCGGCCGGCACGTCGCTCTGGTGGTACTCGATCGGCCGCAACAAAAAGTCGGCTGCGATCGACATTCGCAAGGAAGCAGGCCGCGCGCTCGTGCGTGAGTTGGTGCAGTCGAGCGACGTGCTGATTGAGAATTTCAAGCCCGGCCGCATGGAAAAATGGGGGCTCGGGCCCGAGGTCTTTGAGAAGGAAAACCCCGGACTCGTGTACGCACGCATCTCTGGATACGGCCAGGACGGCCCCTACTCGAGTCGGTACGTTGTGGTTACGAGTATCTCTTCTGAAATGAGCATTCCGCGAACGTAAAAGATTCATGGGCTATTTCATTGTGTGATTATAGGCCAGGCTTTGCTTCGGTGTGCGAGGCCATGGGAGGCTTCAGGTACCTCAACGGCTTTCCCGATCGCCCGCCAGTGCGCCAGAACCTCAGCATGGGCGACACGGTCACGGGCATCCATGCTGCGCTGGGTATTGTGATTGCGCTGCTCGGGCGAGAGCGTGGCGCCGACAAGCTGGGCCAGGTCGTCGACGTGGCGATCTACGAGAGCATGTACAATTTGCTCGAGTCGGTCGTGCCCGAGTTTGACTATGCCGGCGTGGTCCGCGAGTGCTCGGGCTCGACCATCACGGGCATTGTGCCGTCCAACACGTACGTGAGCAAGGACAAGAAGAACGTCGTGATCGCCGCCAACACGGACACGCTCTTTGTCAAGCTCATGCATGCGATCGGCCGCGACGACCTGGCCGTGGACCCGCAATTGCAGTCCAATCCGGGCCGCGTCACGCGCCAAAAAGAGATTGACGACGCCATGGCCGCGTGGGTCGCGACCAAGACTAAGGACGAGACGACGCATGCGATGGAGCAAGCCGGTGTGCCCGTCGGGCTCGTGTACTCGGTCGAAGACATGTTCAACGACCCGCAGTTCCACCATCGCGGCATGTTTGAAGAGGTCGCGATCGACGGACCGAAAGGTTCGCCGCAGACCATCAAGGTGCCGGCCATCTTGCCAAAGCTGCTCTCGACGCCGGGTATGACAACGTGGGCGGGCCCCAAGATTGGCCAGGACACGCGCGACGTGCTGGCGCATATCTTGAAGCGCTCGGACGCCCAGATTGAGCAATTGCTCCGTGAGGAGATTGTGTTTGAGCCGGCAAGCTCGACCAAATAGATGGGGGGCAGCGGTCACATAGTCCGATAGAGTACAATGCATTAGATGGAGATTGATGGCGTACCGGTTCGATAATCGTTGGGGAAGCAAAGGTACAGTACGCTGACTTGCCTGTTGGACATGAGCGTGCTAAGGCTCAGTGTTCAGTAGTGGATCGCTTCGATCATTGTGGTTCTTAGAAATGGTTCGTGAGAGAAAAACCCTGACGAACCTCAAACGGTGAAGGCAGGCGGGCGATCTCCGTGCTGAGACGCAGTGTACACTACACTGCGTCTTTTTTTTCTCATCTGTAGCTGTCGGAGTCCGACTGCTACAGATGAGAAAAAATACTGAAAAGCACGATCAGGTACAGTGAGTGGTCCGGGCTCGGTCTACAGGGAAACGCTGTGAACGAAAGCTGGTACTACGTATTTAGTATGTTGTGCCAACCACCGGTTGGTAGCAAGCCACAACAGTCTGTGGTTGAACCACAGACCTTTTCTGACTCCAAGTGACACTTCGAAGTGCGAGCGGGAACTGTCAAATCTGATCTTCTGGCTGACGTGGCACTCGGCCTCGTCGACACGTGACAAGCGAGGTGATTGCACATTATATACTGCACGATGGTCAACATTCCCACGACTCTCCCTTGAGGATGTTGGCCAGAGGTATTATACCCGTACTGTATTTCCAAAGAGAGAGAGATTGCCACAGATGGCTGTATTAATAGTAACGTTACAGTACGGTCCATCGCCAATGGCGATCACCACGTCGTGACGCCCGTGGGCTCGAAATTCCAACTGCATCGTGGCACCACCCACAGATCGACAGCTCGTTCTGCCACGTCAGTTTGACACGGCAACGAAGTGAGAGCAACAAAGCGAAGTCGGGATCCCACTCTATCGGAGAGCGTCTGCACGCCAGCCAGCTCAGCTCGGCTCGACACCGCTACTTCATGTTACTGGGATAATATCCCCGCACTAAAATCGATCAAGCGGAGAAGCCAGAGACTAGCTGACGAAGGATTTGCACCACTCTGAGTTCCACGTAGTACAGTACTCGATACATATGTTATGTATCAAGTCCACCACGGTGGTGGTGACCACCATCTGAACACGGCAGGAAACTGACCGGGTGCGGTGGGATCATGAGTCTTTCGTGAATCACGTCTGCCATCACGAATCGTGATGGCAGACTTTCAGACGGTCCGTTGGACCGTGAATCCTTCAAGAGGGTGGACTTTCACACAATCCTTGCCACACTGTCCTACCACATTGGTCAGTTTCCCACCCGCCCCGTGGGAAACGTGGAATGTATGAGTGGAGATTTGCGGATGCCTTTCGAGTCCACGTCGCCACGTAAGGCCTCGCTGGTCGAAGGGTGTAATGTACTGTATATCGCGAACCATTGGACGGGATACCAATGGACACACCAGCGACATCCAGTCGGAAGCCTGGTGCGGCTTCATTCGAAATCGGCTCCAGTGGAGCGAGCCCTTTTCGAATGGTCCTTTTTGTTTGGTTTGATTCAGAATTATCCTGACCTACAGTATCTTGGGTATTGAGTATTCTTTGTTTTGGGTGAGTACTGTACAGTACAGTATCTCATCGGCGCACACTGTATGTATCATTCCTCATGTCACAGTTTGATGCTCAACCAAAAAGATCCAGTGAAGGCTTTCGATTGGCCCATCTCCTGTTCTTTAAAAACGATCACAGTCCTGATTTCAAATTAAAGATTTGGTGAACTGGCACAAGCATTCCTTTTGGCCCTGCAGGTTGAATACAGTGACACTGTAGCTCTCGACCTTTCAACACGAGTTGTGCCAACATTATTGGTGAGTGGCGACAGTGCACGTACGGTATTAATACTTTTCTGTACACGCCACGTATCATTTTAATTATACGTGGCGTGTACAGAAAAGTTTTAAAATATCAAAGCCAAGAGACACTGGCTTTGATATTTTAAAACTTTTCTGCGGTGGACGACAAGGGAGAAAGTCATGGAAAATACAGGCGTGCCGTGCACCGAGGGTCCACCGTTGAGCTTCCCAAGACCCCACTCGACATATTCCTCGACAGCCAAGAGTCAGCATTGAACATATTCCTCGACGGCCCGAAATGTCCGTAAATTGCTGTGTATCCTAATACAGTCATTCGCCTCTTGAGTGAACGGGCAAATTTTGATAGCCTATCAGAATTCACCTGCCCATCTTTCCTGCACCATGGCACTCATCCACTATATTAGGAAATAATGATGGTCTTTGTTTCCGGAAAACAATAGATGGGTTGGTTTTCTGTCGAACTGTTTTGTTTCTAATCCAGTGAGTGTAAAATGTACTATCCCCTCTATCGTCAAAAGTCCTTCGATAGGGCATACATATCAGGTGTTCATTTAACAATCAATCCGCCAGTCAACCAGACGATTTTGGGAGTTGGCCAATTTTGAATGAAATCCGGAAGTGACTAACGAAATTCGGACTTTCGCCCCCTGCAGAGCAAATATTTTTCTCAATTTATTCATGTATCGAACAGTCCTAAACGTGCAGATCCAACCGAGCAACAAGCCTAAACGTCGTAAAAATTGCATAATATCGAGCATTATTAGACCCTTACAGTCATGTACTAATAAGTACGAAAGTTCTATATGAGACCCCGTGGAACAAAAAGATACTAAGGCACATTTTTAGGTTTTTTATAAATCGCCTTCAAAGTCTGCGGGA
>JAADVC010001357.1:0-10619 GCA_023334575.1 Pythium volutum | reverse complement strand
CCCCCCCCCCCCCTCCCTCTCTCCCCAATGCCCATTTCCAACAACTCCCCCTCATATTATCTCGGGCACTACTGTAGAAAGACTTTTTCTGTCCAAACGCCAAGTCTGACCAAATACATTCACACACAAACAATATCGCAGTGGCGTTACCGTACTTCTATTCATCTCTCTTCCTTCTTTGCCGCTTCATCTTCTACGGTAGTTCTACTCGATGCAGACGCGAGCCGCAGCGTCGTCCTGGGCACGTAGTGGAATGCGCCATACTTGATGTGCACGAGCGTCGCACTGTCGAGCACCTCGAGCGCGTGGTGCTGCATGGTCTCATCCATAAAGCCCAGCAGCTTGCGCACGCAGTAGAGCGGCGAGCCGCCGCCGCCAAAGTCGTGCTTGAACCACTCGCAAATGCGCGGCAAAAAGATCGTCTGGCGCGCCGTGTCAACCACCACGTGCTGGGCCACGTACGTCTGGACAATCGCATTGAGCTGCTCGTGGATCGTGTCGCCGTGAAACACAACCACATCATTCTCGATACCAGTACGGTCTTGGTTCATGAGCAACGCAAAGCTGACGCGGAAATCCGGATGCGCGATACCGAGCGGCGTCAGCCGTGATGCGAATTCCGGTGCGAGACTACTCAGTCTCAGATGCGGCACGTCCGACACCAGTGGTAACCGCGCGCGCAAAATGACGTGTTCAATCTCCGCCAGCGAGAGACTCAGCGGCGCCTGCTGCTGCTGACTGCTGCTGACAACGTCGCTTCCCACGACGTAGCACATGTGGGTCTGAAAGTCTTCCCAATGTGCTTTCGTGCGTGGGAACCCGTGTGCAATCATGGCGTGGGCCAACACAACGTGGTACAGATTCAGGAAAAACGCGAGCCGCTCTTCATGCGGGCGAGTCAGCAGCAGCGACAGATCGATATTCCGCAGCGCGCTTGCGTGGTTGAGAAAGTCCAGAATCGCCAGGACGTCGGCGCGTTCGCCCAGCGCGTGGACGCGGAGCGCACTGCGCAGCGCAGTCGCGACCATGGCGCAGGCGTCCTGGTTAGGAGAGTTTATGTGGGGAAAGAGCGACCGCGCATTGAGCTCCATGCGGTTCGCGGGCTTGAGCGGCTTGGTCGGCGTAAAGCACACGAGCAGCGGCGCCTGGAACGACCGGTCCAAGTTGGCGCGCGGACAGCTCTGCTGGAGCAGCACGCGGATCCACGCGGTGCGTGCGTGCTCGGTCGCGACGCACACGACAATTTCTTCGGCAAACGTATTGATCTGGATCGCACACGCAAAGTCGCATTGGCTGGATGAGTGATAAGGTACGGACGTGGCCTGCACGCCAATGATGCGGTCGCACAGCACCGTCTTGTCGGGCGACGACGACTGCGAGCGGAAAAACAAAAGCGCGTCGGGCGTGAGCACCAAGAGCTCTTGCCGTACGACCGTGGCACCGTAAAAGCGATAGATGACGCCCTCGAACGCAACGCCAATCGTGTCGCGGTCGCGCTTGCTGAGCTTGACACCGATCGCGCTTGGCGTGAGTTCGGTCGAGAGCATCGCGCCGTCGTGCGGCAGCTGCAGATGTGAACGCACGGTCAAGAGCTGGTACAGCGCCGACTCGAACGCGACCACGAGCGCTTCATTGTCTTCGCTAAACGACTTGTCCTGGTCGTCTTTTGCGAGCGAGAGGATCCGCTGGAGGCTTGCTGTGACGTGGCGCGCCTCGTCGCAAATGAGACTGTAGCTGTCGATGCGCGACCGCGTGTGGAAGCCGAGACTTTGGAGCGGATACAGTCGACGCAGCCGACGGAATTTCGAGCCCAGCAAGAGCCGCAGTCGGTACGCACTCACGACCACGAGCCGCTCCGTCATGGTAGTCTCTAGGGCCTCGTCTTCGTCACTATCACCACAGCGCTCGCGCAGACGAAAGACGTACTGCACACGTCGCACGCCCATGCCAAAATCCACTTCCTCCATCCAAAAGAGATACGTCAGCTCCATGGACTGGAGCGCGCGTGCGTTTTCACGGTCAATCGTCGCCAATGCATCGTGGATCGCGGCCTGGTCGTCGCCCAACACGACCGTTGGAAACGGACTGCCGCTAGTGGTGCTGTTGGTGCTTTCGCTCGTGGACGCGACGCTCGTCGACTCGCTGCTGCACGCTAACGACAGCTCACTGTCGGACCGCCGTAGACGTCCGTCCAGCGTGCGCTGTGGATCAAACGCCACTTCGAAATTAAACAGATACTGCTTGCGCTGCTGCACGTGGCGCCCACTACTGCCGGCACCGGCCGTATCCTCGCCGGCGTCATACGCGACGAGCCGCAGCGGCAGCGAGTCGAAAAACGTCGCCAACTGCATGTCACTCAATCCCGGCAGATTCGCGGTCTTCCACTGCGCGAGGTCGACGTACATGGTGTGGAAATGGAACGAATAGGTCGGTCCAACGTCAAAGACGTGGTCGCCGCCCGTGCCCAGCGGCGTATTGCGGCGAATGGCGCGCGCCTGGTCGCTCTCACCAAAGTCACAAGTGCCCAATGGCGGCGGCGTCTCACCGGCGGGCGTGACCATGAACTGGTCCACGCACTGGTACAACGGGAACGCGACCGCTGGGAGTTCTTCCTCTTCCTCCTTTACCTCTTTGTTGGACGTCGTCTCATTGTCGTTGGGCTGGTTGCTGGTGCCACCAAAACTCATGTAGACGTTGCCCATGAGCGACTGCACAATGCCGAGAATGACGCGCGCAATGCTCTTGGTGAACAGCCCGAGCGAAATGCGACCAGGCAGTTCACCGCCGAGAAAGACGGCGCCGTGTGGGCGCTGCTTGAAGCGGCCCTGGACTTGGATCCAGAACATGCGACGCTTGCCAGCAAAGAGCGGCGCAAAGTGCGGGTCCTCGGGCGACGTGCGCACGAGAAAAAGCGCGTGGCCGACAAAGAGATCCGTCTCAAAGGGGACGGGCGTGCGCGCGTTGATGGCGACGACGCGGTCAGGGGGAGAAGTAGAGGAGGAGGAGGACGCGACGTCGTGGATCGAGAGCTTGGCGAGAAGCTCCTGCGTGCGTCGATCCATCGGAGGCGCGACGGGATTGTTGTTTTCGTTGGTTTCGTTGGCGTTGTTGGTTTCCAACAGTTGGTCACCAAGCGCGACGAGATGGTCGCTAATGTCATCGACTTCGTCGTCGTCGGCCAACTCGGTGTGGGCGTCCGAGCGCGTGCGTTCGTCGCGTCCCGCCGGAGCGGCGCGCGCAAAGCGCCAGGTCTTTTGACGATCGAGCGTCTTGCAGCCAACGGTGCCGGCGCCGTCGCTCGAGTCGCGTGTCGAGAGCGCGTGCCAAAGTTGGAACGTGCGGTCGGTCAGCGCCGTCCAAAGCGCCGCGCTGTTCTCGGCGACCGCCAACAGCGCAAACGCCAGGACCATGCCTTTGAAGCCCATGGCGTAATGGAGCAGCGCGCTCGTGGTCGCAAGCACCGCCATGTCGCCGGCAAACACCGCGTCGAGCTCCATTGTTGGTGGTTCTTCGGGGATTGTTGGAAATATTCTTATTCGTTCTTGGTGGTCGATCTGGATCTACTTACCAACAGTGCTGACGGTCCAGAGATCACAGAGGAGAAAGTTGGCTGGATCAAATAAATCCCCGTGGCCACGAGATCATAACCCGGGGAGAGAGCAGCCGATGTCTTCTCCACCGTATGGCGCGCGACGGTGGACGCCTTCTCTTACCGGAACGCTTCCGGGATGCTGGAATCCGTTAGGAAAGCTCTGGATGCTGTGGGTGCTGTCGACCGTTATGAGGTTATGAGGACCGAGTTCGGCGAAGTGTGGATGGTAGGTAGGAATGGGAGGAGGACACTGATGCCGTCGACCACAGATGATACGGCCAGCACACTTCGTTTCCGGCCGCGGAGTGTAGGCGGTCACGGTTTCCTTTTCTGTGAGCCAAACTGTCCAGTGTTCCAGCGGCTGGGCACCCTTTCCTCCATGTGGATCCACCACTGTTTGTTGGGGGCCAGTCCGCGCCGTCTGCACCGCCCCGGGTTGGTTCTGGTATCCAAATTTCTCTTTTCTTTCGAAAAAAACTTCTTCTCCCACTAAGTTAACCCTAGGCTGGCTTAGCCCAATATTGGATCAAACAGCATATCACCGTCTTTTGACACGAAGGGACTGGTGCTGTCCCTTCGATTCCTGTTCCAAGGTCCCACAGGTCGAAATACCAACGCCCTCGTGTTAACCACAAGCGTGTCCTTGTCCCGAGGCATTCAAGTTGTAAGTCAGTGCCCGCCTCTCGTTTGATTGGCTCCGCGCCAGTGGCGGATCGGACGGACGGGACTCGATGGTCACTCAAGTGAGGGAACCCGGCTCTCGTGGAGGTCAGTCTCTTTTTGTGGTGGGCTGAAAACCACGACCGCTTGGCCTGTCAAGTCCATCAACGCCAACGCTGCCAACACCAACGCGAGCGCCCCTGCACAGCCAGCACCAACACCAACGCTCCGAAGCGAACGCCACCATCACGACGGTCGCAAGCTAGCGCCCTCGCCGTCGCGCATTAAGCCCCACAGCCAGTAGTCGACTGGCTCGCTTCCTGCGCGGCATCTCCCGACAATTTTTTCCTTCACCCCGACCGACTTTCTCCCAACAAACCAACAATGAACAGCCCAACACTTGCCGCATCCAGTGGCGGCCTGGCAGCCCCCAGCGGCGCACCGGCGCAGCAACTATCGCCGCCCAAAAAGGCGAGTAAAAAGAGTCCCAAGCTTTCCCCGACTGCAAACGCCACGTCACCAACAACGAAGCAGCCCAAGACCAAGGCTGCCAAGGCTGCCACCGCTGCTGCTGCTGCTGCCAGTGAAAAGGCCATCAACACAGGTGAGGCGCCAACGCAAGAAGCTTCAAATGCAACGCCAACACCCAAGGCCAAGAAGGACGTGGAGACCGCGACCAAAAAGCGTACGCCATTTGTTGGATTCCACATGCATTTGTGTTTTTGTCTGACCCCTGTAGTTGGATTTGTAGACGCGACCAAGCCGCAGTCTTTCAAGATTTCGCGTGAAAAGGAGCGCAAGGAAAAGCAGCTCAAGCAGGCGGCCGTGCTCACGCCCGAACTCGACGCTGACGCGCACGCCGAGCCGGACGCTGTCAAGAGCCGCAACCACCGCATGGTCATTGCCCCCTCGAAGCGCTCGCGCGATCCGTGTTGGCCCGGACGCCGCGACGCTGCCAACGCATCCACCGACTCGGTCGCCGACAGGTATTGTACTGCTGATACGCAAAAATTCGTTGGATTTCCAACAAAATACTCACCCGCTCGAATGCCCTTTCCTCTCCATGTCACTACCGTAGACTCCATGACGAGATTCTCGAGTACACGCAGCACACGCGCGCGACGGTCGAGGCCATGGGCGTCCACATTGAGCAGATGATTGGCCACGTGCGGCGCCTCGTGCTGTCGCTGTGGCCGGCGTCCACAATGGAACCTTTTGGCTCGTACGCGACGGGCATTTGGCTGCCAAGCAGCGACGTGGACCTTGTGATTTTGGGCGTCGTGGAGATCCACGACCGTTCGCGCACGGTCACGTCGCTCCAAAAGTTGGCGCGCGCGCTGGCGTCGCAGTCGTGGGTCGAGTCGCTTGTCGTGCTCGACACGGCCAAGATCCCTGTGCTCAAGCTCGTGACGGCACAGAGCGCCGTGCCCATTGACATTACGTTTGAATCGTCGGCCACGCATAGCGGACTGTTGGCGCGCGATCTCATTAAGCGGTACGCCGACGACATGCCCGAGCTCTATCCGCTCGCGGTCGTGTTTAAGCAGTTGCTGCGCGAGCGCGATCTGAACGACGCCTACACGGGCGGACTGAGCTCGTACTCGGTCGTGCTCATGATTGTCCATTTCCAACTCTTGTGGCGGTACGGCGATCGGTGCTTTCGCGCGGCCGCGCTGTTTGCGTCAGGTGCGCCATTGCCACGGCCAGCAGATCTGATTGCCGACGAAGAGCGACAGAAGCAGCGCGCACTCGACATGGCCCAGGCGTTGGAAAAGGCCAAGGAAAAGGCCAAGGCCGTTGCAGCGGCGCCACCGACCATCACGTCGTCGTTTGCCGCGGTCGTCAAGAGCGTCAAGCGTTCAGGCTCGGAGGCGGCGTCTTTGTCGCCATCCACCAAGCCAGTCGTGGCGCCGGCGCAGCCATTTAGTTATGCAGCCGTGGCCGCTGGGATTGTCAAGCTCTCGGCGCCTGAGCCCAAGGCGCCTCCAGCGCCCGTGAGCTACGCCGCCGCCGTGGCCGCTCCGCCACCGCAAGCCGCCAAGACGAGAGCTTCCGTGGGCGTTGCCGCCACCGCTGCCGCCAATAAAAAGAAGGGCGACGCCATGGACGCGGTCAGCGTCACGTCCAGTACGGCCGATACCGAAGACTGCAGCGACGGCACGAGCAGCACGACGACGTCGGCCCACGACGAGACGGCCGCGGACGCAACGTCTCCTTCCGCACATCAGCAGCAGCAGCAAATGCAAGACCCCGAGCCCGAGCCGGTCGAGATTTCGCTGGGCGAGCGCACCATGACGATCCTCGAATTCTTTGGCATTGTGTTTGACTACCGCACGAACGGTCTGTCGATCCGCGACGGCGGCTACATTTACCGGCTCGCCGACCACGTGGGCACGACCACGGGCAGTGATTTGGGCAAGCGCTTGCCGTCGCTTGTGATTGAAGACCCGATCCACCCGGACCGCAACGTGAGCGCGAGCAGCTTTGCGTTTGCCAAGGTCGTGTCGGTCTTTGAAGACGCGTTCTATGCACTCAAGTATTTCCGCGCGACGCGGTTCACACCGTCGGCATTGAGCTGTCTGCTCAGCACGGCCGGCCATGCGCCGCACCATCAAGTGTACCAGCAGCAGTTTCACCACTTGCTCGCGAGCAAAAAGACCAAGTCGCTCAAGCCCCACAAGACGTCGGACGCCGCCCTGCCCAGCAAAGCGGCCAGTGGTCATACGGCCATGAGCAAGGCGATCGCCGCCAAGTGATGACGACTCGTGTGTGTGTGTGTGTGTGGATGAGTGACTGACGTGTTGAAGCGTGTGTACCACCAGCAAGCCCCTCTACTAGTAGACGCCTGTGCGAAAAAGCCTACGAGCGCCCTCTCAAGAAAAAAAATCCTCACAGTAGTAGTTTAGTAGTTTAGGACGTAGCCAACCCCATCCATAGTAGTAGTAAAACGCAGTAGTTCGCGTATACGTAGTAAGTAGACAAGATGAAATGAATGAATAAAAAAAACTTTACTACCCTTTTACTCTTCAAACTCGAGCGAGTCGTAGCCGCTGTCGTTGCCGTCCTCACCGTCGCCGCCGCCGGCCTCGAGCTCCTTCATGAGCGTCTTGACGCGCGCGATCGCCGCGGGCGTCGACACGACCGAGTACGACGAGTGGCGCTTGGCGGCCACGACCACGAGGTCCTGATCGGCCGTTTGCAGCGGCTCCATGTCGTCCAGCACGACCACGAGGCTTCCTTCGCTCGTCTCGTCCAGTACTTCGCGCGCCGCGTCGCTCGCGTGCTTGAGCCAGGCCTCTTTCTTGGTCAGCAGGCGTGAAAACGCGTCCAGTGGGAGCTGCAGCACACGACGCCGCAGCACGGGCAGCAGCGCACGCGCGCCGTCGTCCGTGAGTTCAAACGACGCGCTCGTCGTGTGGGGGACGCCGCCGCCCAGCTTCTTGAAGGCCTCGACGCCGGCGCGGTGCACGGCGAGACGGCCCTGAAAGTCTTTCTCTACGAGCTGCGAGACCTGCGCGGCCACAATGTGGACCGCCGCGTCCTTGGCGACGCCGCTGCGTTCCATGACGTTGGCCGCCGAGAGCGCACCTTGCGGAATGCCAAAGAACGAGACGAGACGCGTCCGCTCGGCGTCGCTGAGCGTCGAGAGACGACCGAGCACTTTGCGCGTGGCCTTGAGCTGCTTCTTTTCGGCTTTTGGATCGACCGAGGTCGACGTGGCGATGGCGAGCGTCGGACCGGCGACCGCCGCGAGCGGCTCGCGCACTTTGCGGACCAGTGCGATAAACATGGCGTTCGTGTCGTTCTGGTGCGGCAGCACGCGCACGCACCGCGCCAAGTGGAGCGCGGCCGACTCGGCCTCGGTGGGCGGCCACATGGACCCGCGAAGCTGCTTCTTCTGCGCCGGTGTCGCCGTCTCCCAGAGACGCACGACGTGCATCTCGCTGTCGTACACGTCCCACGTCACAAGCCCCGGCGAGCGCACAAGGGACGGACACGTCTCACTGAGATCCACGAGCTCGTAGGCGCCGTCGCCGGCGCGCAGCAGCGCCGCGACCACGGCCTCGTTCTCGATCGGATTCAGCGACCGCGTGTAGTAGAGCAGCGCGCCGCCGTCGCGCACAAGCGCCATGGCTTTGGTCGCGAGCGCGACCTGTGCAGCGTGGCTCTTGTTGCCGTGCTCGGGCGTCCACGTGCGCCAGCGCTCGGGGATCTTGCGCACGAGACCGTCGCCCGAGCACGGCGCCGAGCACACGACGCGGTCAAAGACACTGCCGTCGATCGGTGTTGGAAACTCGAACGGTTTGTGGGCCGTCACGACTGTCGACTTGGAAATGGCGAGCGTGCGGCTGAGCGTCTGCGCCGCGCGCGCAGCCGACACGGCGTCCTTTTCGTTCACGACCAGCACGCCGTCGCCGCCATTACGCTCGAGCCGTTCGACAATGCCGGGTGCGCGCTGCTCGCCGCCGCCGCACAGATCGAGGATGCGCTGGCCCGGCTCAACGTGGAGAAAGGCCGGCACAATGGCCGTGACCGGGTCCAGTCGCTGGAGCGTGCCCACGTGGACCTGGGTCTGCATGTACACGTTGAGCTCTTGCAGTGCGTCGGCCTTGCGCAGACTCTTGGCATCGATCGACAGCTTCCACGTGCGCTTCGAATCGCCATTGCTCGCCCAGTCCACGGGCGCGAGCGTCACGGGCGCCTCGTGCTCGTCGCCGCCGTCGCTCGTGAGTGCGCGCTTGACCAGCACGCCGTCGAGCGGGAAATCGAGCTCGAGCGTGCCCGTGACAATCTCGCTCAGACTCTTGTAGTTGCCGTTCACACGCACGTGGACCGCTGGGGGCAGGCGCAGCGCGTGCGCAAACGATGTCCAGTCGGCGAGCGCCAATTGCGTTTGGTAGTAGCTCTCAAAGACGCGGTTCTCGCGGTCAAACTTGCGCCACACGACCTTTTCGGCGCGCGTCTCGCGGAGCTGGCGCTTCTGCGAGGCGTTTGCGAGCTGCGCGAGCTCGGCGCGCGCGCGCTTGGTCGTGGGCTTGTTTTGCTGCGTGCGCAGCGCCTGGTCGCGCTGAAACTCGGCCACGAGATCGCGCACGGCGCCGCGCTCGAGCGACTGTAAGGGCACAGCCAGCGGCGGTCCGGCATCGCTGTCGCTGGAGCCATCGCTCTCGTAGGCAGCATTCGTCTTTTGCTGCTTTTGTGGTTTCTGTGGTTTCTGCGCCGCTCTGTGCGTGCTGCTGCCGCCGCGCGCCATGGTGAATTGACGGGATCTCTTGCGCACCGCTTCGTGTGGTGGCCTGTCAAAATGGAATGGCTGCTGCGGAGGTCAAGGAATTACTGAACAAGACAGATTAATGTGACAAATGATAGCAACAGTAATACCGTTCGGATCTGCGACATGTGGATACTACGTAACATAATGTGCTGAAGCCATGTCATGGCTTCAGTTCTCGAATCCTGAAAAGCTTTGAGGATGCCCGATGGGCGAACCCACGGCTTCCACCGTCCTGAAAAAAGTGCCAGCAAATTTTAGAGACGCACCCATAGACAGATTTAGGACAAATCTTACGGGTCTTTTCAAATGGGGATGATGGATCATCTAAGCGCCGCTGGATCGCGGGGGATTCGAGAACTTTCCCTCGATCGAGCCGTCGGCCGACGCTTGCGTTAGTCGTTTGTCTGGACGTGTCGCATACGTTCATGATGACCCCCACCAACATCTACGCATGACGCATTCACAGAATTTGTTTTCCCGCGAAGAAAACGCCCCAACCTTCTAGAGCTTTTGGACGAACCCACACGCAACAGCAGACAGAATTCGATACTACATTTTGTACAGTTGGGGCGGCCGCTGGGAGATTCATACTACATTTTGTATCGAATTCTGTTGAACTGCATCCAGTAACTCTTCATGTTGGCCAAATTGGCCAACACAGAGCATTGGCGTGGGGAGTTGAAGCGATGACGTCGCGCCGCGTCAACACCGTTCTGAAGAATTGGTGGCGCGATTGGTCTCGAAGACCGGAAAGCGTTGTGTAGGGTAAGGGTACTAACGTTACGGTACAGACTGCACTGCGGCCTGCTCACAGAAACATTCCAGAAGCTGTTCCTGAGGCAAAAACACAAATGCAAAAACGCATCAACTTCGAGAGGCAGAATACAAACTGCAGGTGTAAAATTTACGCGTTTGGCCTCTCAATTGATGGAGCCAAACTCTTGTGCCAAACTCTTTTGCCATCCCTTCCCCTTTCGTCCGCGTGGCAGAGCTCGCATCCCCGTCTGTTCCGGAGCCGTAATATTTCATCGCTTGTCGCGTTTTTTTCACGCTGCGTAAACATTTTCCAGTCAATTTTCACAAGGGTACAAT
>JAADVC010001356.1:0-10622 GCA_023334575.1 Pythium volutum | reverse complement strand
TGGGTGACTGCTTGAGACTCCGAGAGCGATCACGGCCACGGTCTTTGTCTTGGCGCTTTTCCTCGGCGCTCGGTCGTGTGGACTCGCATTTCAGCGTTGCATCTTGCTCATTCGAAGAAGACGACGCAGAGGAGGAGTTGGACTCGTGTCGGTGCCGATGCTTCTTCTTTTTGTCTTCCTTTTTGCTCTTTTTCTTCTTCTCCTTCTTTTCCTTCTTCCCATGTTTCGTGTCGTGCTGGACGTGGCCGCAGTCTTGGATCACGACTGTCTGTAGCGCAATGGGCTTGTCGTTGGCGCCCGTCTCGACGCTTTCCATCTTGCGCACGACGCTCATGCCCGTCTCGACCTCACCAAACACGACGTGCTTGCCGTCCAGATGCGTCGTCACGGCCGTCGTGATGAAAAACTGACTGCCGTTTGTGTGGGGCCCCGCATTCGCCATGGACAAAAGCCCGGCCTTGCTGTGGCGGTATCGGAAACTCTCGTCCTTGAACTTGGCGCCGTAGATTGACTCGCCGCCCGTGCCGTTGCGGTTGGAAAAGTCGCCTCCTTGGAGCATAAAGCCCTTGATGATACGATGGAACGGCACGCCTTTGTAGTGCAGAGGCTTGCCCGTCGTCTTGCCCACGCCGCGCTCGCCCGTGCAAAGTGCACTATACAAAACATCCAAGACTAGGATATGAATACAGATCTAGAAGAATGTGGGCATTTGGCCAGAGAACAAATAGCGCACCGAAAATTATCGGTCGTGAGCGGCACGCCATCGTACAGTTTGAACACGATGCGGCCAGCGCGCTCGCCGCCAATGGAGATATCTAATGCCACAGAGCACCACATAATAAGCACTACAGTGAATGAGGCGGTGCTTTCGTCGAGTCATACCGAAAAACACGCGCGTGGACTTGCCCATGTCGGCCCGCAATGGCGATCTCTTGGTTCCCCGACGATCGGACTCTCGTGGAAAGAATGACATGATTGGTCAAAATAAACAGGCTCGCTTCATTAATTGGATCAATATATTCATGTGACGTGTGAGGATCTCTTGTGGATCTTTGTCCACGGCCATGGGCACGGATGCTGTAGCGTTTTGGACAAGGCTGTAGAATTTCTCTCTTGATCGACATGGCTGCATTTACTGTTCTCTTTTTCTGCGTATCAACCAACTGAACTCGTACTTCCCAAAGAGGCAGACCCTCAGCGTGCTCCACTTTTCTAGTCTGAGTCCGAGTCGCTGCTCGAGTCGCTACTGCTGCCGCTGCTGCTGCTCCCACTGCTGCTGCTTCCTGACGACGATCCGCTGCTGCTGTCGCTGTCACTGCTGCTGTCGCTGTCGCTTGCTGCATCGGGTTTTTGGTTTTGTGCCATGATCATGGTCGGCGCGTTCTTGAGGAATTCACGGAGCTCGGTCGTGAGTCCACCGAGACCAATCGACGTGAAAAAATTGATCGCAAACCGCGTGTTGCGCGGATTGTCTTTCGGGAACACACCGAAAAACGTTTGCTCCATGATCGGGTCCAGGAACCGTTCCTTGAGTTTCTTCATGCCCATGTGCTCGGAGAGTTCTTGACAAAGAATCTTGATGAAAATACGACTCGACGACGTCGTGTCTTCTTCGTTCAAGCGAATAAACTCAAACACTGTCCACGGGAGCGCATCCGTAAACAACAAGTGTGCGAAAAACTTGGCGACGTTGCGGAGCTTGTTGGTCTCGAGACGATGGATCAACGCGTACTGTTCGGCAAAGCATTCATCAAAAGCGTCCTGGTACTCGCGCTTGATCATGCAGAACCGCTGCGCGAGCAGCCCAAAGTACCGTAGGTACGTTCGCTCTTGGCTGCAACACTCAATGAGCATGTTACAAATCTCTTTTTCCTGACCCCGGCGAATGTTGAGCTTGAGCAGCTTGTGGGCGCATTCTTCATGGCTGATACTCGACATGATTGTCAAGTAGATGGTGCGACGCAAGTTGACCAAATCTTGCTCCGTCATGTCTTGAATCGGCGCGTGCTGGTTGACTGGCGGGGCGGCGGCTTCGGCTTCCTCTTCTTCATCATCAGACTCGGAACCTGAACCTTCTCCTGACCCGTCCGAGTCTGAGTCCGATTCTCCAAGAATCTCCTTCTTGATCGCCGACCACATGTCTTCGTTCTTTTCATACTCGGGGTCAAAGCGGAACACGTCAAGCTGCTCGTCACGGTTGACCTCTTCTTCCAGCGTAATCTCGTGGGTGATCTGGTCACCAGATTCAACGAGATCGAGCTGTTCATGGATAGCCGGATAGTCACCAAAGCCGCCCTTGCGGATCGCAAAGAGTCCTTCAATGGTGTATTGGACGCGCTTGTCGATCTCGCCTTCGTGGAGAATTCCTCGGAAGCGTTCGAAAATTGCGCGCAGTCCTTCGGGACACAATTCGGCCAGGATCTGACCGCATTCTTTGGTGAAATTGACGGCAACCTCAACGGAATCGTCCGTGGGATTCGCCAACAGCAGCGTCAGCACTTCCAATGCGAGCAGCTCGTGGACAACCTGCTGGTTCACGAGATGCGCGACAAATCGCACCAGCGCGATCGCCACCACTTTGTCGCCCCGCTTGAACGCGCGGCGGAAGCGATAGACTACGCGCTTGACCACGAGTTCGCCGCATTCTGGGAGCTTGGTGTTAAGCACGGCCAACAGCGCCGCGTAAATGTGCGTGAACCCTGGCGACGCAAGTTGCGCCTTCATGATGGATCGCGCCAACAGACCACGGCCGCGCACCAAGTTTTCTTGAAACAGTTCTGGGATAAGGTTGCCAATGTTGGACACGTTCACCTTGTTGATCAGCCCATTGATGCTCTTGCGGAGCGCCTCCCAGCTCTGGCGCTGGAACGCTTCCGAGTTGGGATTCTTTTCTTCTTGGCGCATCTGTGCGAGCTTGAACGGTGGAATGTAGACGCCACCAGTGCGTCCACGCACCACATCATTCAGCAGGATATTGGGTTTTGCGACAGCGGGTTCGGCCACTTTGTCGACAGCAGCGGGAGTCGGCTTAGACGAGCGACGGTCACCCTTGCAAGGGCTTCGTTCGCGTGACTCGGAGCGGCGCTTGCGATCACGATGGCTTCGACGCGGCGGCGTTCCTTCATCTCGCTTAGAACGGCGTGGTGGTGTGCCTTCATCACGCTTGGAACGACGTGGCGGGGTACCTTCATCACGCTTGGTCCGACGAGGGGGCGTTCGTTCTGGGGTTTTAGACTTGCGAGAGCGGCTAGGCGAACGCTCGGGTGTTGACTCGCGTTTCGAACGACGTGGAGGGGTCTTTTCCGGTAATGGATCCTCCTTTCCTTTACTGTTCTTTTCTGGGGATGAGCCATCACGTTTCGATGCACGCGGAGGCGTCCGCTCCGCGCTCACATCCCGCTTGGGCTTCGCCACGTCGTCTTTCTTCGCCACCGGTTCCTTCTTTACCGGTGCTGTATCCGCCTTCTCGCCAGAACGTTTCTCCTCGAGCGCACGCCGCTTGGGTGCACGATCGCCGTTCGCGTCACTGCCTGCGTTCTTGTCACTCGCAGATCGATCGCGTTTCGCTCGTGGTTTCTCCTCGCGCTTTGGCGACGGCGATCGACTGGAATCCGATCCACTGCGGCTGCGGCTACTCGCGCTAGAGGACGAACGGCTACTCGCACTTGCACTGCGGCGGCGACGGCGCGTGTCGTCACGACGACGTGGCGAGCGAGAAGGCGAGCGAGACGACGAGCGACTGCGTGAGCTGCTCGCAGATCGGCGGCGGTTGCTGCGTGCTGGCGGTGACGTGTTCTTCGCACGGCGGCTTGTTCGGTCGCGACTGCGACCGCGGCGATCTCGGCTATCACGGCGTTCCGAGACACGGCGACCGCGCGAGCGGCTGCGCGGCAGCGAGCGTCCACGGGAGCGCGATCGAGACGGACGTGGCATGGAGCGTAGCACGCGAAGAGGGGGTTAAGGGATAGAGAGATAGAGGGCGCCAGCGATAGCGGTGGCGGGCTTCTTGGTTTCCGCGGCCTTGCCCACTCGTTACAGGATTTGGAAGGGGGTTGGAAAAACAAGGGAAACAGGGCGTCATTCTCTCGGGGGAAATCCAGTTAGCATACAAAATGCAAGTCAAAACGCATGGGCATTCGATTGGTTGGAAATGGATCGAAGGAAATGTTGCACGACGGTTGCTTGAAGTACGGGGGAAGTCGCGAAGAGCCGCGCATGTGAAGATTGAAGTTTCTTGTGGGGGGAAACAAACATGACCGACGAAGGCGTACGGATGCTACTGGATATGGAAGGGAATTACATGATAGGTCTAAATGCGATGTGAGTATAGGACTATGTGGTGGAGTACGTGGACGATCGTCCCGAGACGACCAACTTTCTCAAGCGCGAAGGTGCCGTCAAGATCACGTACCGCAACGGCGACTCGTACGAAGGCGTGATCGGAGCCGACAAGCTCAAGCAGGGCGACGGCAAGTACGTTTGGCGCCAAAAGGACGACGGAGAAGGTGCGTACGTGGTTCCTGCGTGTGCGTGTGTGCGACGTGAGGGTCTCATACTTGGCTTTGCAAAGAAGTCAAGGAGATTGGGTCGTACGAAGGGGCGTACGTGGACGGCATCAAGCACGGGCTCGGCAAGATGGTCTTCCCCAATGGGGACACGTACCACGGCGAGTGGAAGCAGGACAAGATGCACGGCGACGGCTCGTACATGTACGCGAACGGCGACATTTTCAGCGGCAAATTTGAACAGGGCATCCGTGTGGGCAAGGGCACGTACGAGTGTTTTGGTGACACGAGCTTGCTCGTCGGGAACTGGGCCGACCACACCATCACGGACGGCAAGTGGATGTTCAAAGACGGCGGCTCGTACGTCGGACGCTTTGAACTTGGCAAACCCATTGGCAACTGCATGGTCAAGTTCCCGAGCGGTCTCCAGCAAGACGGCGAGTACGTCAAGGTCCAGGAAACGAATGCAGCGACCGGCGAGGACGCCATGGTCCACAAGTTTATCGGTGGGCCCATCGTACCGGTCCGTTAGATTTACCACCCAGGATAACGGGGGTGGAATATACTACTGTATGCAACTCTCTTGTCTGTCATAGAGGGGGCCACCTTTTTTTACTGCACGTACTTGTTGAGGAAGCGGCGGTGAAAGTCGTTGCGGATCGTGTCGTTGATGAACCGCTTCTTGACCTCGGGCTCGTTGCGCGACTGGTTCTTGAACACGACGTCGTCGTTCCAGCGACGCTTCATCTTGGCCGACGACAATGCCGCCTGGGTCTGCGCCTGGCCCTGCATGAGTGGATTACCCTCCAAAATTTCTTCGCGGGCCTTGTCTTCGGCGGCCTTGCGCTCATCGGCGTCCTTACGGAGCCGCTCGTCTTCACGCTCCTTCTTGATCTTTTCAAGTTCGCGCATGAGCTCGACTTCCTCGTCGTCGTCGTCGCTGCCCATACATTATCCCACAGTCAGAACCCTCTCTTCGCTATTCCTCTCCACCGACATATTCGCACCTATCCGAATCCGACGAATCGCTGGCGTCGTAGGAATCGTCCACATCGTCGGCATCATCGTATTTGCTCGCGACCGTCTTGAGCTGCGACTCGCGCGCGTCGGCCTCGGCGTCGCCCAGCAATAGTATTTTCTTATTGTGCTCGAGCCGTCTCAATTTGTCCAGCGCCGTGTCGGTTTGCTTGACCTTGTCCTCTTCGTATTTGCCTTCTTTACCCTCGAGCTCGGCACGTAAGTCACGAGAGCCAACCTCATCCGCTGTGCCCTGACCGATTTGTCTCGTCTTGAGCTTGGTGTGACCCGGAAGATCGCGCGCCGAGAATTGCTGGCTGAGTGCTCCTATACAGATTCCAATTCACACATTGTGGGTTCAGTTTAGACCGTCAGAAGCCCGGGTCTAGTCCGTTCGAGAGGTGAGATCACGACGTACCTCCCGCCTGCCATCCGCCTTCGTTCTTCTGGCCCACGGCCGCGTGCCACGTCGGTCGGTGTGCCGTCGTCATTGCGTCAAGTTGCGGTGGGAAGTCGGTGTCTGCGTTTTTGACTGGGAGAATCGCCCAGCACAGTTTCTGTGGCAACAGTTACCCCAACCATTGGACAAAATTAATTCACTGTGGAACGCTGCGATTGACGCAAAAATGTCCGTCTGTAAATTTTGGCCAACCAATCGTCGAAACTGAAAATCTACGATCTGCACCACGAGAAAATGGATTGCATTCCCACACACGCGAAGTATGCGGACATCTCGACCGACTTACGTCTATGCGAGAGAGTGCGATTGAGACCTCACAGCTAATAGCAGGCCCTCTATTTCATTGTGGTTTTTCATCAGCGGAAGGTGGAAGCTATTGACTCCTTCGTCGACACATTCAGACAAAGATCCCTATCCCCGCGTCCCTTCAAGATCGAGTCACACTCACAGCGCAGAGAGACATTGTAGACATGTCGGCGGCACGTGCAATCGCGCGGTTGGTCTGTTTGGTTATAGTGGTGACCACGTCCATGCATACTGCGCGGGGGTGTCCGACCGTCTGCCGCTGTATCGGCCGAAAGCGAGTGACGGTCTACTGTGACTACAAGGAGCTGCAGGTTCGTCCCCCATGGTACTCGACGCACAGGGTAAAATGCACTAATGTTTCTCTTAGATCTTGCCACCGAATATCCCGCTTGAGACGACCCATCTGTGAGTGGCATTTTCCCATGGTACGAGGCGAGCTCTTTTTCCGCTGACGGTTAAATATTCCCTGTGGCGAAGGTTCCTCATGGGCAACAGGTTCACGTCGGTGCTGCCCTCAATGTTTCTCGGGAACGCCAAGAACGGTGACGGGACCTTTGCGACAGAGCAGTCGGCCCTCACGAATCTCACTGTCATGTGCGTCACTAGTAACGCCAGGATCGATTGATTCTATACCGATTCTATATGACTTGTTGGCTGTGGACCTCCTAGACGTCTCGACCTCAACCCCATCACCGTCGTGAACGAACACGCGTTTCTGCGCGGGCCATCGCTCCAGCTTATGTTCGTACAGAATTCCATCCACTAGATCCCCCTCCCTCCGGTTCGTCTCACCATTGGTATTCCCCAACGCGACAGATACTTACCGTTCGATACCAAGATCCAGCGGCAGGCGTTTGCGGAAATGAAAAACGATAAAGACTCTTTCGACGGCTTCACGCGCGTGGCCACCCACCCACTTGAAGACCCTCTTTTCACCGCATTCTCAAAATACTAAAGGGAACAAAACATAGAGCCCCAGTTTCTGCGTTAACACTATTTTTCCTACTCGCCATCCGAGAGTTGCGTCTCATCATCAAAGATGCCACCGCCCTCGCTCGCAGACACTTGCTCACTCTTGTCGTCATCATTCGAAACAATCATCTGCAGCCAGCCTTGCTGTGGGCCGGGCGGCAGAGGGGGAGTTGACTTGGCACTGGCAGCAGCAGCGGCGGCATCACTCGCGACTGGCATCACGAGCGTATTCTCCTTGTCGTTCTCGACCTCCTCATCGTCCGGGAGAGCAGTGTCCTCGGCGTCGTCGTCGTCACCGTCACCTACACCCTTCTCGGCATCACCCTTTTCCTTCTCATCCTCGGCATCGCCATCCGAGTTATCGCCCTTGGTTTCTTCTTCCGTGCGCGGCGGCATCACTTTGCGGCGCTTCAATGGCGGCCCTTCTGGCGTGGTCTTGGATGGCAATGACTTACTCGACATCGTCGACTCCGACAACCCCGACGGGCCTTCCAGGTGGTCCACCCGGGTCTCGTTCACACCTGAACTCGCCTTGGTGACAACTGAACCATGCTCGTTCGCAACTGAACTGGACTCATTCGCACCTGAACTGTGCTCCGTCGCACCTGAACTGGGTTCGGTCGAGAAGGACGAGAGGGGCTGCGCCATTTCATCATGCATCTCCATCGACAAGCTCTGGTGCATCTCGATCCTTGAGTGTTCCGATTCAAACGGATTCGAGTTCACTGGTCGGTTAGGCGCGGCCACCAGCCCTGCGCGGGCGATCTCGGCGTCCTGGTCCATTGTTTGTTCCTCTTCATCGTCGCCGTCTACGGGTTGCGTGTCCGGAAAGTAGTTTTCCTGGGTCGGTGTGGGCTGCGACAGCTCGCCCGAAGAGATCAATTGGTCCGCGTTCTTGAGCGCTTCGAGTTCCGGAGAAATAATCGACCGCTCGTCTTTGACCATACGGATACCGTGAGCACTCCATTCATGGAGGTCCTTGAACAGCTTCTCCACACGCGTAAGTTTCATCCGAAGGAAGTCCGTCTCCTCGGTAACGCCGCTGCAAACAGAAACGTTTTAGAGTTGGTTCGTTCATAGATCATTCCAAATACTCAACACACGTACCGTTTGCTTTCTTCAAATTGGGTCGACCGAGTCTGGGCCGCGTCGACTGCCAGCGCCAGCTTCTGCTTGTCGGCATGCAGGGCCTTTATCTAGACACCCACCACACCGTGTTATAACCAACCCCATAACCCGTTCCGATAGAATATAGTGCCCATACCTTCTCCTCTGACTGACGATGCTTGGTCTGCGCCTCATTTAGCTGCGTCGCCATCCCTTCCATCTCCACGTTCACCTTTTCGCGCTCGGCACGGAGGTGACCGACAAGTGCCTCTTTTGCGGCTTCAATCTTGCTTGCGCTCACCAGTTTCGCTTGCAATTCCTCAATCTGCGTCTCCAGCGAGCCCCTCGTTTTCTGCAACTGCTCCAGTTCCTTTTCCCGGTCCGTGAGCCGTTCGCCCTTGAGTTGTGCCTCGTTCTCGGCGAGGCGGTGGCGCTCTACTGACACAGTCAGCTCGTCGCCGAGCGTATGGATCTTGTGTTCCGCTTGAATCAGCTGGGTCTTCAGCTTGGCTTCTCGGTCGGCCGCCTCGGACAATTTCAAGCGTAATTCCACGTTCGAGTCGCGGAACTGTGTCGCCGATGCGAGCAAATCTTCGTCAGCGTCAATTTTGGCACTTACTTGATCGCTCGTGCGTTGCCGCTTTGCCGACGTCACCAGCTGATCCTCACCCGAGTCGATATCGGCCCCCACGCTACTGATACCACCAGCGCGTCGTCGCTTTGTCGACGCCGCGGGTGTATTCGCGAGAACACGGACATCGGCCCCCACGCCTTCGTCTGTGCGTCGACGTTTTGTTGTGGCTGCAAGCTGATCCTCGCCAGAGTCGATATCGGCGCCCAGACGATCGCCCGGGCGTCGCCGCTTTGCCGACGCCACGGGCAGACTGATATCGTCTTCTTCGCGATCGCCCGCCGTACGACGCCGCTTTGTCGACACAATGAGCTGTTCCTCGCCAGAGTCGACATTGGCTCCCATGCGCCGGCGCTTACCCGACGAAGTCGGTTCGACGACGGCGCCACTCGTCGACATGGTGACCTCGATTTCCATTTCTTCGAGCACGTGAGTGTCTTCGCCGCGGCGCGGCCGCTTGCCCGTTGCCGATGCGGGTTGGGTGGGCGTAGCTGGTGTAGCTGGGGTCGACGGCGTCGCTGATCCGGCGGACGCTGCCCTGGCGCTCGCGGGCCGTCGAGGCTCTTTCACAGCATCGCGGGCGATGCGGAGGAGAGCGTTCTCGGGCGTTAAACCATCGCGGCTGACCATTCAAAAATGGGGCGATTAGTAGAATCCAATAGAGGAGACTGGTAATTGTCCACGTACAGCAGCTCAAAGCGGTAGACAGTCGCCGGGATGCCCTTGACCGAGAGCCCTGGTTTCGTAAAGTGGACCGTCACATTGTCCGTGATCGCGGCAATCCCGACGTCTTTGTCGATCCGCACTTCGTTGATAAAAATGCCGTTGCGACTGATTTCATCAATCCCAGATATGCATCAGTTTCTTTTTCCCGCCCAAATATCGCTCCCCCATTCCATCGCACCTGTGATCCTGGAGCATGACGGTCGGGTCGCCATTCTCCTTCTGACCCACCATCTTGACGACGCAGTGCTAGTAGTACAACATGATACCACAGATTAAGATATTCAACCCACACGCTCTCCCTGAAATGATGTCCAAGCAAAACGCGTACCACACCACTGATAAAGAGCAAATTGACGACGGCATGGGCGCGCTGCGGGCTGCGGCCGACTTTCGTTTCCGTACGGTAGAAGTAGATGTGGTCGCACTCGTCGGCCGGGTCCTTGGACACGAGCTTGAAGCGGCCCCACGGCTTGAGGTCCGACGACGTCGCCATGTTTGGGCGGGGAAATCCTTTGAAAATGCGCCAACTGCAAAAGCACCAACACTCTTTCTACCGGCATACCGGTATTGACGCGGTATTTCGTGTGTTCCCAGCCTGGTGTACAGATAACGACGGAAACGAACGCGGTTTTTTGTCCGAGTTTTAGACTCTGACGAAAAACCGCGTTCGTTTCCGTGCCAAATTTTCCGAGCGCTTGTGATTGGATGGAAAAAAGAGCGCCAAATTCAAACACACTGACTTACAAAAGAAAAAATGTTCAGGTTTATTCAGGAGAAAATTGCAAAAGGTGACTCAAATCCGATATCCTCGCAAAAGGAGACTCAAATGCACGTAAAAAGTCCATTTATCGATTTAAACGCGAAAGACCTGCCCAGCGCGGGTCCTGCCGAGGCCCAC
>JAADVC010001355.1:0-10629 GCA_023334575.1 Pythium volutum | reverse complement strand
TTGCAAGACACAGGGAAATCTCACTACGTTGCTGAGGATGGTTCTTTCGGCGTGGTTCATCGTGGCCACGAACTGCTACTACCGGTACTCTGGATCTATCCACGAGATCCTCCTCCAACACGCTACCAAGAGAAGGCAATGCTCCAGCACAAGGCCAAAGCGACGAGCACGACGAGAGCGTCGTCGCCAGCAAAAGGACGCGAGGTACGTGCGAAAGTCGATTTCCCCTTGGACGCTAGGTCGGGTCATTCTCACACTAACAAATTGTATGCGATACGCACAGTGTTCGAGCGGCTGTGCAACCTCAGTGCACAGATCTTTGGGTGGTCTCGCTGCCCTCGCGTTCGTCGCGTTCGTCGCGCGACGTCCTGTCTACCAAAACGCTGTCACCGGATTCGAAAGCGAACTTAACAACTTCAACGCCACTGGAAGCTTTGCCGACTCGATACGTTCGCATTCTGATAGGTTCGTTTTTCGAACCTAACAGAAGTGTGTGGCGTTCCAGAGACGTGCGACGAGGAGCTCACTTTTTCACCGTCCTGACAAATCTTCCAGCAACGTTGTCCACCAAAAATGCTCCGTCGCGCACTGCTGCTGCGCGCTGGCGCCACGCGCGCTGCGGCGTCTTCTTCTGCTCGACTAGCGACTCACGGACCCACGCGCTTTGCTACGCCACTGGCGGTCTCACCATTGCTGCGCAAGGTGCGGTGCACTTTCCCGCCTTTCGCTTTTGACGATTTGTTGCGAATCTCATTCGCTCTCTCTCTTTTTTCCGTTGTAGGCACCCATGGTCGGTGGGCTGCTTGCCGCTGGCTCAACGGGTGCCGCCTGTGCGTTCTGCTCAGCGGCGGCTCCTTCTCCTGCGACTACGTCCGTCGTGTCTGCGGCCGCCGACGTCGTGTGGCCGCGCGTGACGCTCTATCAGTACGAGCCGTGTCCGTACTGCTGCAAGGTCAAGGCCGTGCTCGACTACCTGCGCATTCCGTACCACGTCGTTGAAGTGAATCCGCTCAACAAGAACGAACTCAAGGGTTTCACCGACTACAAGAAGGTGCCCGTGCTGCGGCTCGACGACGAGGTCGTGGTCGATTCGTCGGCCATCATTGCACGGCTGCACGCACTCGCGATCGAACGCGGGGTCGTCCACGAAGAAGCAACCCACGCCAGCAGTGCAAACGACGAAGAGACGTGGCGCAAGTGGGTCGACGACAAGCTCATTATCTTGACACCGCCCAACATTTACCGCACTGTGCCCGAGGCACTGCAGTCGTTTGACTATGTACTGACGGAGGGCAAGTTTACGCCACTGGAGCGGCAGCTCAGCAAGTACAGCGGCGCTGCTATCATGTACCTCGTCGCCAAGCGCGCCAAGAAAAAGTACGGCATTGACGACGAGCGCGAGGCGCTGTATGGCGCCCTCAATGCATTTGTCGACGCCGTGGGCGACGCGCCCTTTCTCGGCGGCGCCCAGCCGACCATGGCCGATCTCTCGGTCTTTGGTGTGCTGCGCGCCATGGAGGGGCTCCAGACCTACGACGATGTGATGCAGCAGTCGTCTATTGCGCCGTGGTTCCAGCGCATGCAAGCCGCTGTCGGCACGAGCACGCGCGTGGCGTCCGCGTGATTATCATAGAATGAACTGCCTTTCTATCTACCCCTACTGTCAATGCCAAACGCGATAGATCTCAGTACCCTTCTTCCCAGTTTAGGGCTTCTTCTGGAGGCGGTGGTAGGCCATTCCCGTGCCCGAAATGTTGTCGCCGAGTCCGGCCGTGTGGTCGGGCTTTTTGCAGGCCAGCATGGGCACCAAGTGGCACTCAAAGTCGGCCTCGTGCCACGGCACAATGGGCGACAGCGGGTCAATTTCCGTGCGGATCGCCTGCGCCTCGCTCACGAGCAATTCGCGTGCGAGCAGCAACTCGACACGATCCGGATCCACGTCCATGTCGAGCGAGTGGCGCATGACTGACGGGTCCGAGTTGTTGCGGCCGCACGCAATCTTGGTACTCATGAGTGCGCTTTGCACGAGCGCCGTGGTCGGATCGGCCCACATGCTGTCGTGCTGCTGGCAGATAATGTGGAACTGGAGCGTGTGAAAGTGGATGCGGCTCAGCTGCGCGAGTGCGAGCTTCTCGTCCGTCTTCTCTGTCTTCTCTGTCTTCTTGTCGGTCTTGGCCTGGAAGGCTTTGCGTGCCGCGGCCGCAAACTGGATCACATCGTGGAGCTGCTGGCTGATCTGTGCGACGGTCGGACGTGACGTCGTGGCCGTGCCTTCCTCGCCCGTGACCAAAAAGTGGTGCAAAATGTAAAGCTCTTGCTCGTTCAAGCCGATCGAGTCGACCCACGGCAGCACGAGACGCACCGTGTCGTCAAAGAGCGTAAAGTCTAGATAGAACATAGTCGATTAAAAACCCCACCATCCACAGTTTAGAAAATTTCCATAAGAAAGGCGTACCCGAGACGGCGGCAAACTCGTAGTGGGACGGCAACTGCTTGGCAAACAGGTTCTGGAGCACTTGCGAGAGCTTGGTGAGCCGTGCGAGCCGCCGCGTTTCGTCGGTCTCGACTTCCATGAGCTGCAAACCACCGAGCACGACAAGATCGGGCTTGAACGCATCGAGCTCGTCTTCAAATGCTTCGAGCACCGAGAGCCGCGCATTGTAAATGTCGTGGTTGAGGTAGTACCGGTTCGCGCGCGGCGTTTCGTGGCCGCGGAATTGGTCACCCTTGGCGTACTCGAGTACGAGATGCACGTCCTCGTGTTCTGCGTCGTCCAAGTGACCGACGAGCTGGATATCCGAATTGAAATGCTTGCGCATCTCCTTGCCGATCGCAGCGCCCAGCAATACGTCGCAGCCTTCGACGGCCGCGCGGTCGGCCATGGTCGCAGCGTTGCCGCCGACGCGGTGCTTCACGCCGTCGATCGCATTGGCCATTTTGACAACTTCGCGGAATTGCTCGGGTGACGACATGGACTGCTCGGCGGCTGCGCCGCTCGCAAAGTAGAACGCAAAGCTCTCTTGCAGTGCGCGCAGGTCGGCAATGCGTTCGTGGTGCGCGCGCACGAGCGTCTCACTGTAGCTGTTTTCCTTGGTCTTTTCAGTCTTTTTGTGGTGCGCGTGCTGTGCCTTTTCCAGTGCATGGAGGCGGTCCATGAGTGCGACGGCACGCACCGACACGTCGAGGTCGGCGCTGCAGCAGAAGGCGAGCCGCGGCTTGGGCGTCGTAGAAGAAGGAGAAGATGAAGCATCGTTTGGTTTCGTGACGTGCTTGGTCGTGTGGAACAGAAGCGACGCGAGAAGCTGGTGCTGCTCGACCACCGAGAGCGACGCCGCGCGCTCGGGCAGCCAGCCGGCCAGTAGATCGGCGTAGAACGCTGCGGCCACGCACACGGCGATCGAGACGCCGAGCGCGAGCAATTGCGAGGGCGAGTACATGAGGAGGATTCCCGTCGTCTCGCTTGTGGGCCGCTTCTGGTTCTAAGCCTTTGGAGGTGTGTGACCTTCGAGGAAGGTACTTACAGCGTGGAGGGTGGTTGGATCGTCTTGTCAACGAAGATGAGTCTCTTCGGTAAAGTACGATGTTGTTAGGTTCGTGTTAAGTACGAATTCACTTCAAGCACGCCTGCGCGTCTGGGTCGGGCCATCTCGATCACTCGAAAATGACTGCTTCCGTGCTTCCCTGGTGGTCCATTTTGCCTTTTGATGGGCGGACGCAACGTTGACTTACAAGTTGCTGAGCTGTACACAAGTTCGCATGAACCTGTCGGTCAACCTCCGCTGGAGAAGCGATGCTTCGTCTTCCATATCTTGGCGCATGCCTTGGGGGCCATTGACGATAGGCTTGACGAGTCGCTAGCAAGGCGTTCGACCTTGCCTTGGATTGCCATCACTACAGTGCTTCACTAGGTGAGTAGATGCGGGTCACGTCCCCCAAACCAAAGTCTCGGTTTTGACAGCATTTCCCATCCACTAGACTCATCCGATGAAGTGTTTCACATTCACACTTTTCCTGTCAATTGTCAAGTTAAATTGCTGGGAGCAGTCCCGGGCACGGTGTCGGACCGACATGCCGGCCAACTCCCTTCAAAAACATGATCTGCTTTGTCAGCACCAACTGTATCCGTTCCGACGGCTCCTCGTTGCTCTACGTGTTGGAAGACAGCCTGCAATAAGCGGCCCAGCGGTCCGCACCAGTGCGCTCAACCAGTACGCGTGCCAGCGCGTGCAATAGTTGGAAAGAGGTGAGTCGAGCCCGGAGAAGAGACGAAAGCAGGTAGGTACCGGTATGTGTCATCTTCTTGGATTTAATGCTGCTTGTTTCCGTCTTCATAAGTGATTCTGTTTAAAACAAACTGGGTACCGATACTCTGCACGCTTCTCCTTACACCTCTTCTTCGGCATCGTCTTGGTGCAGCTGTGAGTACATTCGCTGGGCATCGTTGCGCTGAAAGCATGACGAGAACGGCCGCTGGACACACGAAAATAGTGACGCCTTCGCCTGCTGCGCGTACGTGTAGAAGTTAGAGGGTCCGCTCTCGCGTTGCCACGCATCAATCTCCTCCTTCAACGACTGTGTTGGATCTTCGCCAGCTGCACTCGCTACTCGTGTACTGGCCACTGTCGCGGGTTTGCTGTCCAAATCGATTGTCGACGGCCGCATCAATTGAGATCCAAATAGCTTTGACGCTCGACCGCCAGTGAATACTACACGCGCACCAGTGCGCTGCCGTTCAGCTTCTTGATGTTCTGGGTCAGCGGCTTTTTGCAGCGTGCGGCCAAGTGCGAACAACGCACACTCGTGGTTTCGGTCTTCTTCGGTGTAACAGACAGGAACGTACACAACGTATTGATCTTGAGCGGCATCTTCCTTCAGGTTATCATCGTGCTCTCGTTGTTCGTGGGGAAAAAGCTTCTTCTTTTCGATCACATCCGGGTCGAGGTCTTCACGCAGCACTTGGAGCCACACCGTTTTCTGGTCTGCGTTATAGATGGAACCGATTGCACTAACGACAGCGCCATTCTTGAGATAAAACAGTTCCGTTGCTGTTCTTGACGGTTCGCTTCGCGCGGCGAGGCGGTGCATCGTGTCCGCTTTCGAACTATCGGTCAGACCGTCAGGCTTCGCTGGGCTGCTGGTTGCTGGCTTGAGAATCACTTGAAAAAACTGCTTCGGAGCCATTTTACCCGGTGGCGTGATCTCTTGAAGCATGCACACGTTCGTTTTGGCGCTCGACTGGATCGCGTAACCATACGTAATGTCTTGTGCGTTTGCGCTATGATTCATCGCGGTCGTCGCGGCCGACAACGCGATGCGGATCCACACTTGGCCTCGCTCGTTCAGCATATGCCTTGTTGAGATTACGACCGTTCCAGGCGCCAGCTCACCGACCACCTCCGACTCGAGGCGAGGGGCCTGGCGGAGCGGGAGCACACGACGTCCATATATATTGCGGTAATACCGCTCAGCATACTCGTCTCGATGAAGGTTCTCGTCATGGATCTGGTCAGCACCCCAGGGCACCGTCACGCGTTCGGCCGTGTTGGCGTGGCGCTCAATAATCCACGCCTCTTCTTCGTCTTGGTTCGAATCGCCGTCGTCATTGCCCTGTGCACCTTCAAAGTCTTGCAGTCGCAGCCACACTTGGTCCTTGACAAGCTTGCGCTCGACGGCCGTCGCAATGCGGAAACTTTCGAGGTTCCCTCGCCGTGGCGCCTGCAGCGTCGGGGCACCACGCACGGGCAACTCGCCCATCCACTTGCCCACGCGCGGTGCAATGTTCTGCACGAGAACGGGTCCGGGTAGTGCCGTGCGCGGGTCGTCAACTTCCACGAGCATCTCGCTGAACGAGACAGTAATCCACCCCGTGAGGCCAAACGGCGACGTGATCTTGAGCGCGAGCTGCGAAAAGTCGTCACTAAAGCGACTCTCAGTCGCCTGAAATACACTTGCGGGTGGAAGCTGCCGCGCAAACGGCGCTGCCGCCGCCGTCTGGAACTGTGGTCCACGCGCGAGCGAAATACGGGACCGCGCACACAAAAATACTGGGAAACCTGATGATTCAGTACAGACCACGGTTAGCGCCGCACAACGAGCAAACGAGAGAAAGAGAGAAAAGAAAAAAACGTACGCGGCAGTTGCACGAGCTGCTTGAAGCGGCGAGGCACGCTGTTGAACGCCGTGCAGCGACGCTGCTTTGGCGCGAGTTGCTCCTCCACGTCAAACTCGACGCGCAAGTACCCGCTGGTCTGCGCGGCGTTCGAGAACACGCCGCGGCGAATCTTCATCCACACTTGGTTGCCATAGAACGACAGCTCGGAACACGCAAAGTATGCGCCACGCGGCAATTCGGCGAGTCTGTGGGACAACCACGAGAGCAACGTTAGAGAACACGGAGAAAGGCCGCAACATGGAGGAGCCGCGCGCGCACCTGTCGATGGCGCGTTCACGTGGGGACGCAAAGACGTATTTCTTCTCGCGATCAAGCAATAGCGCGTCATCGTGTGCGTCATCGTGTGCGTCGCCGTGGCGGCCAGTGTACTGGAAAAACTGCTCCATTTTGGGATGCCGCGGGGAGAAAAAAGGAAGCTACAGCAAAGCGGGGCAGAAAAACCTTGATCGGGTGCACCTAGATATGGTAGGTTTAAACTGAAGGAAATAAACCTACCTTATCTGAGTATCCCTCCAGCTTGATGGACTGGTTATGTAATGATCGACGGCGAGAGAGAGAGGTCACAGTTGCTCGTCGACACTGTATCTTCCGGTCGACTTCATCACGCGCAGATATCGCTCGCTCAACTTGCGACATCGAGAGGGTATTCCTTGACTCACCTGTAGTACCCTGGGTCATCCCCGACGGAGCGCCAATTCCAGTGAGAGGTTGAGAGACAACACTTGCGGAACCACTGGTGTTGCTACAGCACTGGCTGCGCGGATTTGGTTGGCATCGACCTTTGTCGAGTCTTTGGCTTGGCGTTGCTGACGTGAGTTTGCAGTCAGGATGGTGTCGAGTTGCGCTTGTCGGTGCTGTCTGACTTGAGCGGATAATTTATAGACGGACCGTTGCTGGGTGCCAGGATCGTTTTCAATCATTTGCTCCCGTTCTTCACGCGCTTCTCTCGCGATTCGATCGGTCAGCGAGACGTAGATGGACTCGCGTGGTGTAGTCAGAGCATAACGCGACTCAACTGCGATTGGATTCGAGACCGACACGATTGGCAGGGATGGTATTTCCTCTTGCTGATTTCCCTGGGCAATTTTGACCTTCGCAACGGATCGGTTGTCGGCATCAACCGGATGGATCCCGTCGTAAATCATGCGCAACCGCTCTTGCTCGACCTCGTACAGCAACTCGGTGTAATCTTTCTTCATCTTTTCTCGATACAGGCGATTCTCCACAAACACGACGTCCGCGCACCGCTTCTCGAGCTCGTCCAACCACTCTCGACACAAATCCGACGCATAGTTGAGCTGGTAGAATTGTGCGTCCCGTTGCTTTTGTTCTGCCAACCGATGAGTAGACAGCGAGCGAAAATGGCGACGTGGGTCGCTTGCTACCAGTTCAAACTTCCGCATAGCGTCCAGAGCCGTCCCCCGCGTTTGGATATAGTGAGCTGCTTGCTCCCACAACACGACAGCGTCTGGAAACTGCTCGTAGTAATCGGCGTGGGTATACTTGAGCACAGGATCGAGCTTGGCCTTGGGCTTCATCTTGAGCGCCGCCAACACGGCCTCCATGCAGCGTTGCAAATCAATCCGCAGCGGCAACGGTGCGTGACAAGCTGTCTCCACCTTTGGATCTCCCGTGGCGTGACGGAGAAGACTTTGTTTTCGACCGTCGAGCATACGGATCCTTCGTTGGCTGCATGAAGGTGCTTTTGCAAGATGACGCGACGGGCCGCTTCTTGATCTACCAATAGTCGCCTTTGGGGAAAACGCTCGGTCATGGCGTTGAGGATACTATCCAATGCCATCTTGCGAGCCGTTGTCGGATCTGTGGGCGTGTTCAGGTTGCTCGCAATCGCACTAGCGTGACTCGTCGCGCATGAACTGGACTCATCTCCATCATCTTCGTCGACTTCGGCCAACGATGGGTGGTTTACGTTCGCCTGGCGAATCTTTTCGTTTTGGGTGGTGTCAGTTACACGATCTCCTTCAGCTGTGACGCTCACACCGTTGCGCGAGTCATCATGGAAGATCGTCTCAGGAACAAAGCACGAGTTGACAAATGGAGCATTGCCGTGCTTTGCCAGTGTTGCCGACGTCGCCGACGATGCCAGAAGGCTCCACATGCTCTGTGAGGGAGCTCCTGAGCGAGTCGAAATCCGCTTCCGCGCATCCGCAAATTGACCGAATGTTATCGAATCTCCGTCACCCGCCCCTACGGCAGTGACTGCCGCCGAACGAAGTGATATTCCATCGTCTGAAGCATATCGGTCTTCTAGATCGTCTTGGTAGTAATTCAAGTAATCGTCAGCGCCGCTTTTGACGGTCGAGTCTTCGTGAAATGGGAGATTGGTGCACACAGCACGAAGATTCTCCTTGATCACAACATTTCGTTTTTCGAACAGAAAGCTGCTGTCTGCGGCCGACATGTAGTCGATCAGCGTGCTCGTGTCTGGAAACGCTGACGCCGACTGTTCTTGGATCAAGTTGTCAACCGATTTCATACCGAATGCAATCGGCTGGATGTACTTCAGACGAATTATGTGCGAGCCAGCGCTACTGCCCTCGACGACTGGAAAAGTTGGATAATGTTGGTACACACTGTTGCTTAATTGTCGCGCACGTATCGGCGAGGTTGATGCGGATGGCGATCTATCGCCGGTGAGCATCTGCGCCGCCACCGCCGAGGAAGATTCACCGCTGCGACACAGTTATATCCTCGGTCGCGCGGCCAATGAACTCGTCACAATATTGCTGAAATCTGGCAACTGCTTCTTCTCGAACTGACGACGTAGTTAGGCGAGCAGTAGGACGAGCCTGAATTCTTGTTGATGCGGGAGACGACATGGGGCGCTTGGGACCACTTTCTCTCGTAGCGTTTGGACGCTTCAACCCTCCAAATATCTTCAGCAGCGAGGCATCGAATGAATCGCGGGAGAGTACGAGAATTTTGGCCTGCGCGCTAGAAACGGATAGTGACAGTGGCCATAACTCCGTCTTGGAAAGAAGCCCCATTTCGCCATGGCAAACACGCCAAACTCCGAGTGAGCTGTCCGTTGATCGTCGATCGTCCCTCTGAGAGGCGACCAAGTGTGAGTTGGAGGAAGAAGCTTCAGTCCCGGAATCGCAAGATACGCTTCCTTCCATGACAACGAACAAATCGTCCATCCGACTATTGCTTGAGCAAATCGAGCTACCTTGACCAAGCCTTTTCCACCGCGTGCTTTTTGTCAGTTCGATGAGCTGCTCAACAGTGAGACCATAGAAAACGGGTGCGTTGACGAATGAGCTGACAGCCAATCGAAGCAACTTCGTCGTCTCTTCTCTGGAGAGTGCGCTCTCAGGTGGATCTTTCCAAAACGGAAAGTTCTCGCGGGCCTTCCTGTACACGGTGGCAGTGACTTTATCCTGAATCTGGTCCCCAAGTTGGTCCGCTCTCGAGCGAGGTAGGCTTACCGCTGATGTATCGTGATGACGTAGGTGTGTTGTTTGACGCATGTTTGCCAAAACGCGTTCAAGCACTTGCATCTTGAAGTCATGGGCTGTTGTAGCCGATTTCCTCTCAAGATCTTCTCTTGTACCATCGTAGCCGTGCAAGATGTGCGCACCCAAACTGGGCATCGATGGATCTTGAGGAACTGGTGGCGGCTCGGTATTGGCAGTAGCTCGCTGCATTCTCAGCAGAACCTTCTGCCTCTGGTCGATGTCTTGCTTGCTGAGGACTGCCTGCTGAAGCCGCGCCAGCGTCACTTGACGTCGTAGCTCCCGTTTGAACATCGATTCCAGGCGAACCAAGTTCGACGCGCGATTGATGACACCACTCTTGACACTCTTGATCAGCATATTGTGAATCTGGTGGTAGAGGATCTCGCCCAACCGGAAACCGATACCTCGGAGCTTCTTGTAGACATCGCTCGCGCGTGGCGATGCGTGCCCATGTCGTTGTGTCTCAGCTGGTGGTGGCACACTGGAGGCACTTCGTCCTGACATTTCCGGATTGCCTCCGACGTCTCCATCGTCTCGAACAATGCCCTTGACCTCATGATTGTTCGCGTTGGGTAACTTGGCAGCAAGAAGCATCCGGAACTGGTCGGGCCGACGTCGTAACTCGGCCAGCAATTGCACGACGTGCACATGCAAGTGCCGCTGCCACTCAAATGCTCCTCAGCCTTGACTAACCCCATCATCATGGATGTCGGGTGTGCTAATCTCAGCTGATGGAGTCGCCGCCTCGAAGAATCGACTTGTTCGCTTAGCGCTGGGGCGACGAGCACTCGGTACACGCGGAACGGGAGCCATCGGGTTATCGCACTTTCGTTTATCGCAGTGATACGCGTCCCGAATTGCGTGCCAGACGAGTGACGCGTAGCGGTTCAAGACCGACGGACCGGCACCGTGACCGTGAACCGCCGGGTCACGAGCAAGAAAAGCAGCTCAAGGACGCGAGCCAATGGAAGCGGTGGA
>JAADVC010001354.1:0-10637 GCA_023334575.1 Pythium volutum | reverse complement strand
TGAAGTCCTCTCGACTGTGTAATATACCACCTATCTTTATTGAACTACCCCAGTGGAGACAACCAACAAGAGCAAGTGTTCACAAATGGACATTACAACCCTCGTATTGGTCCATCCAATTGTAATACGGTAGTACTAATAAGTTGTATATTAGTAAGGGGACACTCAAGTTCGAGCCCTCCCGCGACAGTTGGCTGCGCTCACTCGTCTCCGTCGTCGTACGCCGGCAGCTCATCGGGCGGACCAAAGCCACAGCTGCTGGGCGTGTAGCTCTTGACGTGGGTCGCCATTTGCGCGATCGCGCAGCACGAGCAGCACCACGACACGACAATGTCTTCAACGCAACTGCCGGGCAGTCCGTAGTACTGCCGCACGGTCGCGCGGACCTGGCAATAGGCGAGAAACGAGACCGCTTTGACCGCATACACAATATACTGGAGCGTGTCGTCGAGAGTGGTCACGGCCATGAGAAAGTACGAGAGGTACTCGAGTCCAATCAAGACGCCAAACGCGAGCAGCACGGTCCAGTATTGGAAGCCGACGCGCGGCGCGATTTGCGCGACTGCGATGCAGGGAAACACGGTGGCCATGAGGCAATTGGGCACGCAAAAGTCAAAGCAGTTGAAGAGCCCCGTGGACCACGCGCCAGTTTGGATGCCCGTGATAGCCAGCGGCGGGCGCCGCGTTGCGGGCATGTCGAATGCGACGACTGCTGGGCGCGTGGTCGCCGGCTTGTTGGCGTGGCTCTCTTCGGAGACTGGCGACGGGAAGGCGTCGTACTCGTTCTTCATGGAGTCTGCAGGCGTCGGCGCGGGTGTAAATGCAGACGCAGCGGCAGCGGCACTCTGTGCGTGAGTGTCGGCCATTGCTTTTGTGGGAATGAGGCAGAATGGTGCGTGTTGGTGGTGATGGGGATGAACCTGATGGCGCGTGTGGAAAGGCGGTGCATAAAGTCGGTCGGAATGCACCCACCGGGTCGATGTGCCATTGCGCCTACTAAAATAGTATGGCCATCACCCAACTTGGGTCCCAAGGTCTAGGTCTCCCAACGTGCTTCGGATCCAGTTGGTGCAGGAGTGTAATGTACAGGGACGCTGATTGCACCCATCGGGCGGCTGCGGTATGTATCGGATACGTTCTGACTCAGAACTTCTGAGAGGAGGCAGTTGGGGAGGATCCCAACGCGTCAGCCATGACATAAACCAGTGTATCCGGATCGATGGGCTGGCGGTATTGCATTGCTCACGTGCGCCGCTCCGATAAATTCACGGTTATCCGATAATCACGTTTTCCATGACTACGTTGGGTGGAGGTTCTTCCATGACTACGTTGGGTGGAGGTTCTTCACCCATCGTACTCATGGGTTCTCCACTGGAGAACACCTCAAACTTCATCACCTCGACAGCCAGCCTTTCACGCGGCAATGTCGTGCAGGCAATGTGGTTGGCGATGCAAATGTATATTGGGAATATTGCAAAATGATACAAATCAAAAACTTGCGCAAAAGGTGATACAAATGTGCAAGAAAGGGCCTATTTCAGCCATATTCAGTTATTTATGCCTAGGAGCCCTGATTGAGGCTTCATCTCCAGCGCTCCACAAGCTTCCAGCGGCCTCAAGACACGATGAGTGGTTCTATCATTTGTGCTTTACACGTAGCTATGGCTAAGCTTCCATGGGTCTTGCCTAGGAAGCTGCACGAGCGGACGAAAAACAAGGAAAATGACGAGTCGTCGTGTATCACCTTTTGCACGTTTTTGATTTGTATCACCGTTTGCAATATTCCCTTATATATTTGGACTGGCAACTGGAGCGAACAAGACACACCATTGGAATCTTTTCCATGGACACGCAAAACTCTCCCTCACTTTTCCTTGTTGGTGCTCAGTCTTTGCGTCCGACTCACCAGGTACTGCACAACTTGTCACGCTGTGGCTCTGCAGTCACTCAGTGGCTTGCCACCAGTGGTGACCCACGACATATGAGTCTGACGCAAATACGGGTGACAACTTGCCACCCAGTGTCGCACCACACTCGGATAGGCCGAGGGCACAGTAGGTGTCGTGCGATTTTCTCAAGGATTTGGCGGTACTGGTACTGTCCATGTAGACACGGCAACTGCAGCCGGTGTAGAAAGTGTTGCTCGGCGTGAATAGCTCAAGGCCGAGAACAAACGAGACAAGATGAAAACACATAGTCACTTTATTCCGGCACGCATCAATAAATGCATGCACAAGGGGACGCTGGATTCCCCTTCTAAACGTCTGACAGTGGTCACTCTTCCGCGGCGTACGCTGGCAATTCATCGGGCGGACCAAAGTCACAGCCATGGGGCTTGTAGCTCTTGACGTGGGTCGCCATTTGCGCGATCGAGCAGCACGAGCAGCACCACGACACGAAAAAGTCTTCGACGCAACTACCAGGCAATTCAAATTGCTGCCGCACTCGAGTGCGTAGCTGCCAGAACGCGAGAAAGACCGCGACATTGAGCAGGAACGCAATGTACCCAAAGATGCTCAGCCCGCCCGCCGACACGTTCGACTTGTAGACGAGATGGTTGGTCTCGGGGTCGTACGAGTACGAGCTTTCGTACGACGCCGAGCGTGCAACCACGTTCATGAGTCCGTACATGAGGTACTCGAGTCCGACGACCACGCCGAACGCAAGGAGCACGGTCGTGTACTTGAAGCCGATGCGGCTCGCAATCTGCGCGACCGAGACACACGGGCAAAAGGTCGCCATGAGGCAGTTGGGTACCACAAAGTCAAAGCAGTTGAAGAGGCCTGTGGACCACTGGCCCGACAAGATGCCGACGCCCGTGCTGGCGAGTGGCGCACGCGTGGCGGTCTGCGAGACCTCGATCGCGACGGCGACGGGCTTGATTGGGTTGGACGCGTCGTAGTTGCTCTTGCTGGCATTGCCCAAGTCGGATAGCGGAGACGCGAGCTCGTCATACGCGTTCGTCGGCTCGACCAGGGCCGACGGTGTGTGAGCGGCGCTGTGGTCTTGGGTTCCTGACATGATCGACGTCATGGTGTGGAGTCACTGGTGGGGGCTTGGAGTCGAGATGGCAAGTGAGGGAACGCAAAGTGTCGGGGAGCTGCAGGAACGACGGGAGATAAGACGTCTTAGAGAGAACGGGAGAGACAAAATGCTGCTATGGGCGGTGCTGAACTCCAGCTGACCCAACGCAAAAGGGTCTATTGTTGAACCCATTTCCTCAGTATGGGATCAGGCAGGAGTGCCAGAAAGGTCCAGCGCCGTAGCCACTCGATATATCCAATTAGAGTGCTGGACTGTGATCTGCCAAGCCAGATAAACATATCGAAAACAAATGTTAGGTTGAATGTACTCGAATAAGCGGTTGCTTTGGGCACACCGTGTTCCACTGCATCTGGTCGCACGGCGCGAAAACGGCAGAAGAAAAGGAGAACAATCAGCGTCTCTGGATCGCGAGTAACTGGGTGGGCGATCAACAATGGAGTCGGCCCCCCGTCTCTCTATCTCTTTCCCTCTCTGTCTCCTCTAGTGTAGTACTAGTATCTCGCTCTGCCCCTCCCTATAGAGGATACGCACACGCACAAATCGCGCCTCGGCGTTCCGCTTAATGAAATGGTTCAGTGTTGAAAAAGCGCCTTTGCTCATGTTCAATCAAAATCAAAGGAACATGACATTGTTTGTAGAGTACTACGACTAGTAGTAGTATGTAGTAACATGAACGTGTGGATAGCCAACACGGTCTCTCTCTTTCCCACTCTCCCTTGACAGAGTGCTTTACTCGACGTACGCTGGGAGCTCGTCGGGCGCGCCAAAGTCGCACGTGTGCGGCTTGTAGCTCTGCACATGGGTCGCCATCTGCGCGAGCGAGCAGCACGAACAGAAGAACGACACGCAGCAGTCTTCGACACAGCTGCCGGGCAGTTCAAACGTCGCGCGCACTTTCGTGCGGAGCTGCCAGAACGCGACAAAGATCACGACGCTGAGAATGTAGGCAATGTACCCCCAGAAGCTCAGGCGCGTGCTCGAGATCTCGTACGTGTACGTCGTGTACCGACCAGTCAGGTAGTTGTACGACGGCAGGGTTTCGATCTCGGTCGCGCGAAAGGTCGCCGACATGAGACCGTACGCGAGGTACTCAAGCCCGACCAAAATGCCAAACGCGAGCAGCGCCGTCGTATACGCAAAGCCCAAGCGCGTCGAAATCTGTGCGGCCGAGATGCACGGGCAGAATGTCACCATGCAGCAGTTGGGCACGCAAAAGTCAAAGCAGTTGCACAGCCCCGTGGCCCACTTGCCCGAGACAATGCGGCCATTGTGGGTCACGCCGCTGGCGGGCGTCGCGAGCGCATCGACGGCGATCGCCGTGAACTTGACAGCAGCATCGGCGACCTTGCTGGCGTGCGTACCGGCCTTCTTCTTGATCTTCTTCATCTTTTTCTTGCCGTTCTCAGTGACAATGATCTCGACCGAGCCGTCCAGCGGGACCTCGTCGTCGTCGTCGACCGACTCGTACTCGTACTCAAACTCGGCGTCGGCGCCACCGCCCAGCGGGGAGAGGCTGATGCCAAAGTCCGTCGTGATCGCATCACCCGAGATGTCGAGGCTGACTTCGTTGTCGCTCATGGTGAAGAGGTAGGCGTGAGGTTGGATTGGGTGGCTTGTGTGGAACAAGGCAGATTCGCGAATGAAGACTCGAAGGGCGATTAACGCCCACGGTTCGGAAGAGGCGATCCTGCTTTGCCAGTGAATCACTACAGCCATGATAGGGCTGGAAAGAAAGAGACGCGAGTTGCATTATTGAAGTTCCGCCCAATTTTTATTATCTGTACCCATTGCTGGGTGGGTGGCTCTCGTCAAAAAGACAGAGATGGCCAGTGGAAGAAGCTGGTCGGGATCCACGTGGATACGGCGCTGTTTATTGTATAACAGTAGATATGTTGTTATTTCGGTTGCGTTGTCGGGGGGATAAACTTTGTTTAGTTATCTCCCGACAAATTGGGTACATCGAGGACTGAACAGATCGGCAGTAGCGAAGCCATCAGGAATCAGCCGACTTGTTCGGTCGCTGTAAAAATCTGACCCTGAGTTATTAGGTTCTCTAGCTGAGTGCGCAGTCGGCATCAGGTGCTCACAGTCTGCTGCACGCATCTGAGCGAATTGAGACCCGTTGCAGCTGGCTGGCACAGGAGCGTTGAACTTGAAGACTTGAAGTACGAGCCTAGTGCCACAATAGGATCTGACCATGGATATTAAAGCAAAGTCTGTCGCCTGATGGGGTATATCATCAAACAGAGGAGTCTCCTCGGACAAATCCTTCATGAGCGAAATCACAGTCAAGAAAGTCGTTGCCGGCTCAAACCGCCACGAATGATTGTTTCAGAGAAAGCGTTCCCTAAATGCTGGCTTGTTCGCACCCACCTCCTTCAGAGCACAAAATCCAGCGACAATTCCGCATCGCGTGGGAACTCATTGGGCTTGAGGTTCTGCTGCTTGAGCCACTCGCGGTTGTATAGTTTGCTGCGGTACCGCTCGCCACTGTCGCAGAGAATCGTCGCGATCGTGTGGCCAGGGCCGAGCGCGCGCGCCATTTTCACGGCACCAATGACATTCATTGCAGCACTTGGTCCCACAAAGATACCATCGTGTTGCAATAGAAAGTACGCCATGTCAACGACCTCTTGGTTGGTCGCCGAGACGCCCTTATCAATCACGGCCTCGTGAAGATTGGGCGTCACACGCGGCAGCCCGACGCCCTCGACGACCGTCGCTCCCGACGGCTGCATCGGCACCATTTCGAGTCCGTCCTTTGGGAAGCTCGTGGTTTTCCCACTGTTGATAAACGCCGCAAGACTCGTGATCTCTTTGGGGTCGATGAGCCACACGGCCAAACTCGGCTTTGCTCCTTGAGATACTTGGAACACCCACCAATCGTGCCCGACGTCCCCGCGCCCGACACAAACCCGTCCAGCTTACCTTGCGTTTGCCGCCAGATCTCGGGTCCCGTACCCTTGTAATGGGAACGCATACTCGCGAGGTTTTCAAACTGGTCAGGGTACACGGCCCCCTCCAGTGTCTTGCTCAATCGGGCAGCGACGTGGCAAAAGTGGTTCTCCTTGTCGGACAGCGGTACGGCTGGCAGCACGCGCACGTCGGCGCCGATCGTTTTCATGAGCTCAATCTTTTCGGGCGCCGTCGTATCGGGCATCGTAATCACAGTCTTGTATCCACGCGCGTTCGCGAGCATCGCCAGCGATACGCCAGTGTTGCCGCCCGTAGCTTCAATGATCGTGCCGCCCGCTATGAGACCGCCCTGGGCCTCGGCGTCCTGGATCAGACTCTTGGCGGCGCGGTCTTTGATACTTCCACACGGGTTCATGAACTCAGCCTTGCCGTAGATCTTGCAACCCGTGAGCCGCGACACGCTCTTGAGCTCGAGCAGCGGTGTGTTGCCCACGGCGTCAAAGAGCTCCACGGGACCCTCGCGGTTCGAAGGGACCGCTGCGACGGGAGACGGAGCGGCTGGTGCGGGAGAAGACTTCTTGGTTTGCTGTGCCCATACGGATCCGACCACGACGCCCATCGTGAGGCAGCCGAGCGGCACCGCGAGCCGCCGAGTGGCCATCCTGTCAATCAAAATGGCGGTGCTTTCGGTTGGATCCCTGCACGCATCAGATGATCTCCTCGCACGTCTGAGATCTGAGGATAATTCTTGCGACATGTACTAACTTGCGGTATATCCGATGATCAAAGAACACATGACCATCATTCTGTGTTCAAGCTCCGCTTCCATCACTCCAGTAAGATTTTGTCCCGTGATATCCTCCCCGTCCCACACTGCGATTCGGACCAAGACAAACAAGACATCATGAGCGCGTACGCTCCGGAACCGGCGGCGCTGGATACGCGACCGCTCTTACCCCACGCGGACCACGACGAGCAAGGCGAGCAAGACGTTGTGATCAAGACGGGCGACTGGGACGCCGACTTCTGTGGCTGTCTCGACTCGTGGGTCAACTGCTGCACGGTCTGGTGGCTGCCGTGTGTCTCACTCGCGCAAATCTCGCAGCGCATTGGTTGGGCGCCGTACTGGACAGTGCTGCAGACCCTTTTGGCCATTTACGCCGTCGAGTTTGTGCTCGCGTCGATCGTTTCGTTCTCGGTGGGCACCAGCGCGCTCCGCCTCGACGACGCTACGGACGCGCAGCTCCGCGCACTCTATGCCGACCACCCAAAGTTGCTTGTAACGGCGTCGGTCCTCTCGCTCGCGACCAGCGCCTGCACGTTTCTCGGATCCTTTGCGGGGCTCGTCATGGTGCTCATCACGTGGTCGCTGCGCGGCCGCGTCCGTGCATCATTTGGTATTCCCGGATCGACCATCAACGATGGCGTCTTGTCAGTGTGCTGCTCGCCCTGCACGGTCGCGCAGATGGCGACCCACGTCAAGAGCTACAAGAAAGGCGCGTGCGACATTGGTCCGGTCGACACGCTGCCCGGCTTTGGTCAGCTGCCACTGCACCACGAGAAGCCAGTATCGCTCTGATACTCTGAATCCCATCCATGCACCACCCCGAGACTCTAGCTCATCACTCCGTCCTCTATCACACAACACAGTAGCCACTCTTCAGAAATATTGACAAAGGCATCGTTTTACATTCGTGTTTCTGTTTGTTTGTTTGTTGAGTGGACGCAACATGAAGGAGAAGGTCAGCCCCTCCGAGCCGCACAGTACCAAGAGGTCTCCTCACGCTTAGAAGAAGCCGTGGTGGACGACCTTGGCCGGGTGGTGGCCCATGATGAAGAGCAGGTACACAGCGCAGCCGAGCACGGCGCCGACCGTGGGTGCAACTAACGGCACCCAAAAGTACGTCCCGTTCGCGCTAAAGATGCCTTCGTAGCCGACCATCGCGAGCATGATGCGCGGGCCAAAGTCACGCGCCGGGTTCAGCGCGGCCGACGAGATCATCGAGAACGACATGCCAATGCCCACGACGAGCACACCGACGCAACCCGGGAAGTTGGGCACGACGGTCGAGCGGTTCTTTTCGTCGACAAGCGCGAGCAGACAGATGAGCAGCAGCATGGTCGCAAACGTCTCACAGATGAACGCGGCCGAGTGGTTGACGCCCTTGGCCGGGTGCGTGTGGAAAATGGTCGCGGTCTTTTCAGTCTGGAGCGGGTCGAGCTTGTGGATGAACTGGTAGAACATGGTGTAGATCATGAGCGAGCCCACGAACGCGCCAATGGTCTGCGAGATGAGGTACCCGGGTACTTTTTTCCACGGGAAGACGCCAAACACGGCCAGCGCGATCGTAATCGCAGGGTTCAAGTGGCTGTGGCTCACGCCACCGCCAACGTGCATGGCCATCATGACGGCGACGCCCCATCCGATCGTAATGTTGGTGTAGTTGCCGGCGGCACCTGCCGAGAGAACGACTTGCGCGTTCACGCCGAGACCGAATGCGCAGTACACAAAGGTGCTGAGAAACTCGGAGAGACACTCACGCGTGTGCTTGTGCTGGATCGCAAACGGAAGCACGACCGCAGGGGGCGGCGTGTGCTCGTCGACGGCGTTCGCAACGTCCTTCTCTGCGGCTTCCATCGCACGGTAGTCTTCCGAGTTGCGCGCAGCCGCCATGGTGGATCGCTTGTGTAGAGGGGGGGAAAGATGGACTTGAGCGGACCGAGGCGGATTCGAGAATGAGAAAGCGATGAAGATACACGCGTACGTCGGGCGTCAGACCGTCAAACAAACCGTTCCCCCCGTCGGGAAAGGGGAACGGGACGAAAACCCATGCGGGAATCCTGTCTCCCATTCTGGGGCCAACAGAACCGGCAAACTGGGCTGGCACATGAAATGGAACGCCCCGTGGCGGGAGAAGCAACCAACCTCGTTTTCCAATTTCCGGTGCATTACGTACACCAGACACGACTACGTACGCCAAGTGCTGGGCCATTCTGTTCTTCAAGTCGCTTCGACTTGAAGATTGGAATGGATACATTGCGATCCCATTGGCTAGAAAGGGAGACGGTCGTGATGGGAAAGTCCCCACTCATGGATGATCACGACCTGAACTTGCCCGTAATGGATGATGAGTGTATAAGTGGGGGCGGAGGGAATTGGGAAGCAAGGTCACAGCGTGGCGGTCTCACATGCGAGCTCGCGATTAACAACAATTCAGTACTGTACGTAGATTTAGACTGGCCATCGTCTTTGTTGGGCAACCCGCTCCTGAAGCAAGTACGTAGCGAGTTTTATACTAGTAGTTCAGTATTGTACAGAACTGAGAGCGGTCAAAACGCGAAATCAAAACGAGGATTAAACCAAAAACGATTTCAAAATCCGATTTCGTTTCTGTTTTCTTTCTCCTTATCAGCACGAGTGCACGGACAGGGCGGTCACGAATTAATACTGTTGTACAATCTGTACAGAGCACTGGGAATCTCACTGGATGATCCCTTCTCTTGGCATTTTTTTGTTTTTGCGGCGGATGCAAAAGGGGCAAGGCCTTGGCATGAGGGACGATCTGCCATGTTTTCTGCCAATGCCTCAGTCTTTTTGGCTCGCTCAATCACCAGTCCCGCAGGTTCAACGAATCGAAAAAAGTTCTTTTCGCTACAGTATTAGGCGAATAATCACACTAAGGCAATCAATCGTCTGGGGGAGCGAGCCGGGCCACACTGGCGACTGTGAAGGCGAGTTGAAGTTGGTGGCACTTGTCAAACTCGAGATACAGTATTCTTTTTTGGATGGAAAACCCGGATTTGGAGACCCCCTTGTCCTTCATCGTCATTTTGATACAGAACGAAAGCATATTACGCCCCCGATTCTGCAGTAACGTTTGGCATTGTTCTGTTCTAAATGACCATTTCTGAACCGAGATGATTCGATACGGTACGTAAGTTGTAAGTGAGACTTCGCCACTCGGGAGTTACAGTACTGTACAGTACGTATTTCGTGCGAACGTTGATCCAAGATCAAGACGGAGATGGAACCTGACCGGTTCAACCAGCCTCGCCACCGCCTCAGCGCCGATGCTGTTCACTCAACGCATCGCCAGCTGGCCACACAACAGGCGACGCTGATTTCAGTCCAGAAAGAGACTTATCGTTTTGTCATCAAGTTGATGGGCGCCTCGCTAAGTTACAGTATCCGGATACCTGGTGTACTGTACTGTACCCAGCAGAATCCACTCGGTGGAAGCTGCCCGCAGAGGCGGATTCCGTGCCTTGAGAAAAAGCAAAATCTCGGTGCGTATGCGACACGGCCCAACCATCATAATGGCTGCCACACTTGTAGCTCGCCTAGGAAAAACGCGACAACACACAAAGGCAACAACACGGCGTGTTATAGCACACCGTTGACATCTGGCGAATGGGTTTGTACTTTGGGTGTCAAGTCGCGGATCGATTGCCGTCGCGTCGTTCCTGATTTGTCTCTACTTGTTTACGCGTTAAGCATGGCCTGGATCGCACACACCACTTTCTCTGGTACCTCTAAGTGCGGGTAGTGGCCACCCTCCTCTTCAACTTGGATCTGAATCTGCGGCAGCACACTGCGCGTCCACGCCAACTCCTTGTCAAAATCGGCATAGTCCGGATCCTTGCGGCCGAAAAACGCCAACACGGGAAGCTGCGGT
>JAADVC010001353.1:0-10639 GCA_023334575.1 Pythium volutum | reverse complement strand
GGTCACACTGACCGCCAGTGCCTGCAGCGAAAAGACCAACCACGTCAATAAAATTTGACTGTCTCTGAAAACTGTAAATGGCCAGCATCCCACGTGACACGAGTGTAAAGCCTCGCCACATCTGATACTGTATTGGAGGACACGTGCATGTTAGCGTGTCGCGTCTCTTTCTCGTGTGGCGGAAGATTTTTCAGGCTGTGGCCCGTGTCGCACTGGCGATCTAGTCCGGCCGAGCGGACACCTCTTTTCGCTGTTGGTGTATCATGTTGGACTTGCCGTCTCGAGACCTCTCTCCCAATCTCTACTGGGTGGAGCAGCCATGATTTGTCTCGAGAGCCACGCGAGTCGAGACACATTTCCCCAGTCCGCCCTCACTCACGGTGAACTCATCTTTTCTCTGTTGGCGTATTCATCTGAAGTCGTGACACGCCCTGCGGCCCGTCATTCATGGGTAGGAGAAACCCATGTACTGGTATGTTGCCTTTCCTTTCCTGTCCTACTTATCAGCCGTCGCATCAAGTTGATGCGTCAAGTTGATGGGACTGCTGATAGGACAGGAAAGGAAAGGCAAGGTCTCGTACACGGGTTTCTCCTATGCATCATGGGGAGAGGCGACTTGCTTCTCCCCCCATGATGCATGACCTTGTAGCGTATCCATACATCCGGACTCGCCGCGCCGATTCTCCCCCACTCATAAAACTCAGGTCATCGAGCGCGCATCAACATGGCTACAATAAGTTACTCAACCGAGGTATTCCCGACTTTCCCATACAAAAAACGCATCATTAGTGACATTGTAAACTGGCTTTTCCTGCTTCAAACAAGTGAGCCACATGGCATCACCATCTGGCGTGTTCGCTCCTGGGTTCAGCTCGTGCGGATCACCATCGGTCCCTGGCTCACAGTCACATGACCTTGAGGCATCCGGATGGGGATTTTCCCGACCGTCAGCGAGTGGGGCGTTCGCACCCTCCAGATGGGATCCGCGCACATTCTACGGGTGGTAAAATGGTGGGCGAGCGGCGCAACGCTCTCGCACCAGTTCCCAGATCTGCCCACCGTTCCGGTCCGTCCATGCTTGGTGCTTTGTGGTTCCCGAGTCCCATTTCTAGAAGCGTCTTGAACAAAGCGAGTCGAATCACAAAAAGACAAAACAATGAAGAGCGCTTGGTGCCGTTGTGTCATGCTGGCCGCCGTGCTTGCGGTCGGTGCGCTCGAGACGGCGAACGCGCACGGCGCGCTGCGTGGACTGGCCGTGGCCCACGGCTCCGACTCGGACCACGACCAGGAAGCAGGAGACGCGGTCGAGAGCACGGGCGAATGGAAGGAGCTGACCGCGGCGCGTGAGGCCATGGCCACGGCAGCGACGACGACGACGGCAGGAGGCGACAACGCCGGCAGCGACGCCGAAGCGAGTACCCAGTCGTTTGACTTTGCGTCGATCGTCGAGGACGACAAGACCAACGACATTGCGCACGTCAACGCCGCACGCGGCGCGATCGGTGGCTTCACGCCCGCGCAGCAAAAGCCCGACACGGCGCTGCCACCCATTAGCGAGTCGGCCGCGGCCGCGCGGCCCATCAGCGAGATTTCCAACTCGGCGATTCAAAAGGACCCGGTCGCGTACGGCGTCGCGACGGAGAAGCCCAGCAGCGCCGTGACCAAGGGCAAGCCGCCGGCCATGAAGGACTCGGCCGCAGCCGCCAAACCCATTTCCGCGATCTCGCCCGCGGCGATCCAAAAGGACCCCGCCGCGTACGGCGTGCTCACCAAGGCGCCGGCCGTCGAAAAGCCCCCGATGATGAGCGAGTCGGCGGCCGCGGCCAAGCCCATCGAGGATATTCCCACCGCGGCGATCCAGCGCGACCCGGCGAGCTACGGCGTCACAACGCCGGCGCCGCCGACGAAAGACGCACAGGGCAAGCCGACGCCGCCCGACCAGAGTACCAAGCAGAGCGCCAAGTGAAAAGAGAGAGCAGGAAGAATGAAGACCGGCGAAAGTAGCCGAGAGCTTTTTTTAGATGGTGTGTGGTCCTAATATTGCATCGCGTTCAATGGGTTTCTTGTGTTTCTTTCTTTCTTGTTTGTCGTCGCGTGTCTCACCAAAATGCACAGCTAAGATGCAAACGACTCCACGTACTACGTAGTAGTATCTCTCCTTTGCTTTGCTCGCTCACAGCTGCTTCTCCAGCGTCGCATCGCTTGAGAGTCACAGCGCCACCACCACATCTTCCTTCTCTTCTCCATCATCATCATCTTCTTCTTCGGCAATGGGCGGGCCCGGCAGCGTCGTCAATTCAGCGGCAATGCCAATGCGCTGAATGCTGCCCAGCCGCGTGAGCGTGGGCGCGTTCTTGGCACTCGCGATCCGCACGAGCTCGTCGTCTTCCGTTGTCGTGGTCGTCGTCTTCGTCTTCTCGGGCGTACTACTAGTACTCGTGTTGAGGTCGTTTTGGCTGCTGCCGCTGCTGAGCGACCGCAACGCGCCAAGCGCACTCAGCGCCTTGATCTTTTTCCGCGCGCGCTTCCACTTGGCGTGGACCGTGAGCTTGGCGTTCAGTCGGAAGCCTTCCATAAACTCGTTAATGTTGAGCTCATTGTCGTGGCTAAAGTCGAGCATGCGCATAATCTCCATGGCGTTCGTGCTGAATGCCTTCATGCCCGCGGGCAAATGCTCGTTCAAAAGCTTAATGCCCGTCTCCAGTTCCTCGAGCGTGATCGTGCCGTTGCCGTCGCGGTCCAGCACGCGGAACAGCGCCTCGAGACGCGCGCGGTGGCGGTACAGCGAGTTGAACGCCTGGCGCCGCTGGAGCCGCTCGGGGTCTTCGCCGTCGGCGCCGCCACTGGCTTTGTCGTCCGTGGTCTCGCCCGTGGTGGCCGTTGGAATCGCGCCCTCGGCATTGTACCGCGCGAGAAAGCCTTCGAACGGCACGTGACCGTCGTCAAGCGACGTGAGCAAGGGCTGCAGCGCGAGCCAGTCGAGCGACAGGTCCAGCACGTCCTCCAAGATCTTGCCCCACGCTGCGATCGTGAGCTTGCCGGTCTTGTCGGTGTCGTGCTTTTGGAATTCGTCCCGCAATTCGTCGCCGTGCTCGACAATGAGCGAAAAGAGCGCATCTAAATTCGACACGGCGAGGTCGCGTGACTCGGCGCTGGCCATGTACTGGAAAAACGCCGGCTTGGCCTGGCGGCTCGATGGGATGCGCACAAAGCAGCCCAGGTTATTGGCCTTGCCGCAGTAATTCGAGGCCGAAAAGAGCGTGACGAGCATGCCCTTGTCCTGGTACGGCCAGTCAAAGCCGCGTGGCACGCACTCGTGCGAGCGAATAATGAGCGCGAGCTTGTTCTTGGTCATAAACTTTTGGACCACGTCGGGTCCGTACAAGATGCCGGCGCCGCGCTTGTTTTCCTCCCATCCTTTGGTCGGCTTGGGGTCGCTCCAGAGCAGGTCGCGCATCATCTCCATGCGGCGGTGCGGTTCCTTTTGGTTCTTGAGCTTGGGCTTGTCGCGCCACCGCGTGAGATCGTACTCGGTGCGGTCCAGCAACGTGTTAAAGTCGCGCAGCTGGACGACCTCACGCGGCACGCCGCCGTGGACCGCGAGCACGCGCTGGTCCATGAGCGTCGCGAGCGGAAGCCATTTGAAGCTCTCGCAAAAGAGATCGTAGACGAACCGGTCGTACTTGGTCTCGCACTCTTTCATAAAGCCAAAGACTTGCGTGATCGAGTACTCTTCGTGGTTGCCGCGGTTCACAAAGACGTGCTTGGGGTACAAGACCTTGAAGAGGTAGATAATGACGGTAATCTCGACACCGCGGTCGCCGCGGTCGACAAAGTCTCCGTTAAACAAGTACGGATTCGTCACCGACGGCAGCCCGTTCTCGCGCAGAATGAGCAGCAAATCGTCGAGCTGCCCGTGGAGATCGCCAATGACCGTAATGTGGTTGGCCGGTGCAATGCTAATCTCGACCAGCGTCGGCTCTTGGCGGAACAGTGCGATCGCCATGTTGATAATGCGAATGATCTCGTGGCGCGGGATCTTGAGTCCGTGCTTGCACGACTCGATGAGCTCTTGGACACTGGCGAGCGTGATCTTGGCACCGAGGTCGTTGCTCTGGAGGTACATGTTGGCAATGTCAATGGAGCCGACCACGTGTTCCGACACGGTCTTGCCCAATGTCGGCGAGAGCGCGGGGGGCGGCGCCGTCATCTCGTCTTCGGTCACGTCCTGCGAGAGCGTCTTGCCACGCGCCGGTGACGTCTCGTCGACGCCCGGCATGTACGTCGTCAATGCGTCCAGAAACAGCGAGAGCTCGAGCTGTTTTATGACATAAGAAAACGTCAGTATCACGAATCAAAATTCCTCAACAACGAAACCACCACAAGCGGAGACGTACGACGTCGGCTTCTTCGCGGTTTTCGAGGTCGTTAAAGAGCTTCCAGTTGGAGATGAGATCCTCGGCCGAACCGCTCGATGATGCGGTCGGCGATGGACGCGTAGGAGAAGCTACAGGGAGACGCACCAAAATACGAGACCGTCAGCATTTCAAAACACTCGATGCAGAGACAATGTCAGCGAGGGGTCACGTACGCGGCGGCGTCACATCGTCCGTGCCTGGCGCCAACCTGATTCACATCACAAATATAACCACCGCTTAGATGTGTCCCCCTCCCACCACTCACTACACGCATAGAGAGAGAGAGAGAGAGAGAGAGCGTACGGGTTGGCACTGTCGCTGGCGTCGCGATTTTTCGCGCGTTTCGCTTCGAGTTTCGCGGCCGCTGCGACCGCTGCGTGCTCGACGGCCTTTTCCTTGGCCGACTTTCCAGCAGCGTGACGCGGCGGCGCGACGACCGTGTTGGTGCCGGCGCGCGCCGAGTTGGTCGACGCCTTGTTCCCCATGTTGTTGGTCCTCTTGCCGAAGAAGAAGAAAATTGCTGTGAGAAAGTCTGGGTCCCTTTTTGTTGTGGAGCTGCTCGCTCCCCGCCAGCTTGTGAACATCATTTTCCACCAATAGTAGACCGTTTACCGATTTACGACCAATCCAAAATAGGTAAGCCATATTATTGGCCAATCAGAATGGTATAAAAGGTACCCCGAAAAATCAGCATTGGCGGGGGGGGCTCGAGACTCCTCAGGCGATTTTACGCGGGACTTCGATTGATGGACGGACGCCAAATGAAAAGGCACCCCTCCGTTCGTTTGTATCGGTCTATTGCTATGTGTGGGGACGCGTTAGACCATACCATGGAGTACAATAATGCAAGTCGGCACGGGTCTAATGGAGCAGCACGAGTTTACTGGCGCCTTGTTGACACTTTGAATTCCTTTGCAAGTGGAATGTTGGTCTGTCTCTCCGAACCAGCATCAATTCAGAACGTAACCGCATTTATGGGTTCTTAACTATATACCAATTGTGACTCTTCGCGATCACTTCCCTTGATGAGGATCCAAGTCGATGCTCATGCGCAGAAGACCGCCACGCGTGTATACGCACGCTCTCTTGATGCTACTATGGCTTGCGGTTGCAAGCTTATTCGACCTATCGAGTGTATCCGCCTCTAGCCGTCATAATGCCAGCCAGTCAATGACCAAGTCCGCACGGACCCAGTCCCCGCACACGCCGCGCCGCCTGAGTGATGGACTCGACTGCGACGTGGGGATCTACCACGACTTTATCAACTCGGACGAAGGCGCCAACATTTTCATCATGGCGACCATGTGCGAGTCCCGCATCAAGTACATTCGCGACGTTCGCGCCGGCAAGTATGGGCCTGTGGAGCAGAGCGACTTGCGCTGGGCCATGTGCTCGAACGAGTGCGTCGTCAGTGACTCGCTCCACCAGCTCGCAATGGCGCGGTCGCGCTGCTCGTGCGCGCAGGTCTCGGCCAACACGTGTATCACCCATGACTTTTGTCTCGAGAACTCGGCGCGGTTATTGTGTACCCATTTGGGCGAGTGCGGCCACTGGGGCTGTGAGCTTGACGATTTCATGTGTCTCCGTAACGAATGGGACCGCCTCTACGCGTGTGATGCGCTGTCGCTGCGGCTCGGCATGCTCAGCATTACGCTGGGCGTACTCATGCTCGTGGCCGTGCTGTGAATGGATGATCAAAATGGGTTACCTTTTGGGGTTACAATGGGGTACAAAGTGGATACTTTTTCTCTTTTGCTGTCAGGTCAGAGGCAAAACATGGTGACGATGGAATGGCAAGTGTATGCCGACGATTCGCGGTCGGTTTGCCTGGCGCAGGGCATTTTTCCGGTGCAATGGGTGGAAGGAGATGATGCGGAAGTGTATGTCGGTCCTGTTGGTGTGCGGTTGAGCACGCTCCACCCACAACTCGTACCAGAGATTGAACTAGAAGCAAAGAAACTCTTGGCGTCTGTTCCCCACGGCGACAACGAATCGAGCTTTTCCGTCAAGGCGTCCGTCGTTGGACTTCAACCAGCGAGTGATAATAGCGGTGGCGAGAGTCTCTTCTGTGTGCTGAAAACCCACGACGTATCGAGCCAGCCGCCTACGCAGGAGACGGCTTTGTACCAATCATGGCTGGACGCCAAGCTGCATCGTGCCGAGTTTCACCGCCAGCGCGGCAACGACCACTTCAAGCGCGACACCATGGTCGGCGCTGTGCGCTCCTACGAAGCGGCGCTCCAGTGGCTCGCGTGTCCGGCTTCCCAGTGCGAATTCTCAGCTTTGGAACGCGACCGCGTCCACACGATCGCGATTCCGTGCCATACCAACCTCGCAACGTGCCACTGGAAACGCCATGACATGGACGCGTGTATCACGCACGCGACCAACGCACTCGCGTTGGATCCCGCCCACGGCAAGGCACGCTATCGTCGCAGCCAGGCCTATCTTCGCACCAAGCAATTTGACGAAGCGATCGCCGACCTCGAGCTCGTGGTCGCCGCCGAGCCAGAGAGCAAGCTCTTCTCATCCAGTCTCGTCACGGCCAAGCTCGCACGCCAGCAGCACCGTGCCAAGCAGAAGCAGGCACTGGCGTCTGCCTTCCACGGAGACTAAAGGAGACCAAATGAAAAGAAATGGGCGTTTTAGAAGAGAGAGAGAGAAACCCCTCGAGAGAGCATTTTCCTCCATGTATTACAGGGTCGGCAATCCAGTTCCGACTAGGGCATTCTTCCGGGCAATCACGCGATTGCTTATTCCTCGGCGGCGGCGGTCGCGCGCGTGTAAATGAGCTGCGCGTGGTGCGAGAGGACCTTCTGGATGAGTCCCTTGTCCTCGAGCTCGTGGATCGAGGCACGGGCAAGCGAGGCCGTGACCTTGAGACGCTCGACAACGGCCGAGGCCGAAATAAGCTTCATCTTGGGCACTTCGACGAGCAGACGCTCGTAGGCCTCCTGGTCGTACAGGACCTTGTTGGCGACCTTCTCACGGACCTTACCCTTGGACCACTTCTTCTTGCCCTTGTTACGGCCACCCGCCATGGCGGCCGCCATCTTCTGCTCCTTCGTCTTCTGCTGCGTCTTCGGCGGCTACACCATTTCAATCCAAAAATCCAAGCCGTCAATACCCCGTACTTTATACAGTGGCAGGCACGAGAACAAAAGGAGCGCAAGCGAAGCGAACGGGCACACGCGACGGCACGAGACAAAGACGCAATGGTGGAACACGTCGGGCGCGGGAAGTCGAGGACCACGATCTCTAGGTGGGTCATTCACTGCTTTCGCACTGCAGGAACAGGATCGCTGAATCTGTTGGCTCCACGTTCACGTAGTCGCTGCACTCGATCTAATCGCTGGTGCCTGTATATTCGCCGCCAACATCGTGGTGTCAAGGGTATCGCTTCGTTCCATTCGATCGACTCGTTCTCGGTCCCTACGGCTCGTTTCGCGACCGGAACACCACGCCCTTGAGCCGCTCGAACGCGCCCGTCTGTGTCTCCACCTCACGTCTCCGTTCTCGGCCTCGCCAATCGTCACGCTGCGCTCCAATGTTCCGTGCATATTCATCAGAATCGGGCGTACCATGGTTGCTTCTCTCTCTACTGAGCTCCCTGTTAGAGTGGCAAGTGCTTTCGCCAGCACCAACACACACACAAAGGCACTTTTTGGCCCAACGCGAATGGATGGCTGGTTTGGACGACCAAGGCTTCACGGCCGGAAATGCAAGCACGGTCCCACATTACACCTAACCCCGGACCGGAACGGTTCGGAAAATAAGTGAACCGTGGAATGAATCAGAAAAACATCCCAGATCTGAGATAGCTGAGTCTGAATATGCATCAGCAAAACCGGAGCATGAGGCTCCGCAGCAGGATCTGGATGAAGACGCGAGTGATTGTGGTGATCCATGCAGGCGACAGGGAGCGGAGATCCCAAAGCGAAACGCTCTGAATGAAACGGACCGAAATGTGACCCGCCAACCGTCACACGATGGGTCTATTTTTTTCTTGACGCTGGCGTCTCGAATGGGGGACGCCGACGACGCCGAGCTGCTCACGCCGTCCACGTATCCACGCGCGTCCCGTGGAACGTACCCATTCCTGCGCCGTCAGACTGATGCGTCTGTGTGTGGCGAGCCCGGCGGTTCGACCGGAACGCTACGAGTCATCTACGACCGCCAGTTTGACCGCTTCTTTCTATGTGAGGATCTTTCGTCGTCGAGTGTGCAAAGCGTTCCAGCGAAATCGCCCAAGCCACGGCGAGCAAGAGTCAAGACCTCGACTGTGAACAAGCGGCCGTCGGCTGTCAGCGTCCAGTGGGAAGATTTGATTTTACCTCCGCGGTCCGTCACCAAGAGAAGCGGAGCCATTGGCGACGTCTCCTTTGCCTACAGTGGTCTAAGTGGAGACGCCGCGAATGGCGACAAGCCAGATACTTGTGCACTGGACAATCCAGCGGCAGTTTCTCAGCCCCTGAACGTCCAAGCGGCTGGTAAACTACAGCCAGCAGTGAGAGAACCTTCGATGTCACAACCACAAGAAGCCCTGGCTGATCCCGGTATTCCGGCCCAAGGCTCGGCGGCGCCAAGCGACGTCACGCGCCATGATGGAGACGCACGTCCAGAAAGTGTACCTCTGGCTAATCCTGGTGAGCTAAATCTCGATCCAACGCACGAGGAAACTCCGCCCATCGAGAAGACGGTGAGGATCGAGCCGCCCATTACGGATCAGACGGTAGTCAGTCGTGTCGAGGACTCCATCCAACTTGCTACGACTGGCTCCACTGCGATGCGTCAGCCTGTAGAGCCACCAGTCCCAGCGGCCGAAACTTCCAGCGAAGTCAGCGGCGAGAACGCTGTCAGCTGTGCTGTCAGCCTGCACCCACCGGAATCCACAGCCGTGCACCTCCAGCCAGTCGAGGGACCAGTCGCAACGCCAGAACCACCAAGCAATGGCAGCGATGCGAAATTTTCTATCGATGGCGCTGCTGGTGCTATAGCCGAACTACCAGCCGAGAACAGCGAGTCGGCACCGCAAGAATCTCAGTTTACCTCATCGCCGTCCAAATGCACGGCGATCGTGCGGCTCGTGCGTATTCTTCGTCGCTACATCCGCAAACAGCGTGCGCTCCCACAACTCCCCGCTCCTGTCCAACCAACAGTGCTGTGTGTTGGTTCTGAAATCTCCATACCAGCCGCAGTTCGTGAAAAAGTGATGATTCCCCCATGTCTGGATCGCGGTACAGACCAGACTCCTGTGCTTCAAGACAATGCTGCCGTCGTGGCGCTCCACTTGGACCTCTCCAAGCTCACTGTCCTCGCATCCTCTCAGCAGCACAACCCAACATCCCCGATGCGGAAAAGCCCCAAGAAGAAGAAAGCCCGCGTGCCAAGTTATACGCGCCATTTCCAAGATGCCACTGATGCGGCCACCAGTGCCATCCACGGATCCTCCCTTCGTCGCGTTAATAGCGAGCACGACCACGACGTGCGATGGCAGGGTGACGTCGTGCACGTGAACGTACCCATTCGCACCAACGCCAATGACGACTGGGGATCCATCCCGTCACGTGATGCTGTTTCGACACAACCATACAGAGAACAACGTCCACTGTTGGGCCACGTCTATAGTCTCCGCGCACTCGCACGGATTCGCCCCCATGCCGACGGCTTTCGTCGCGTGAACGAGGCGTGTACGTTTACGCCATTGACTTCGTCGTCGTCCGAGTCGTCCGAATCGGAGGACGAACAAATCGCTGTGGTGCACATCCCGTTCAGTTCCGATGATGAGCACGATGAGACAGTGGTTTTTCAACGCGGCGACAAAGTCTTATTCCACGCGCGCCACCGCTGGTTCCACGGCACGATCCTCAAGCGGATCAAGAGCTCGTGGTTCTACGACATTCGTGCGGCCAACGGAAGCGTGTTTGAAGCCGTCCAGGCCAAGCGCATTCGACGCTTTGACGGCCACGACGACGACGCGCCAACGTTTTCGTTTGCGATCAGAGACCGTGTGCTGTGGCGACCACGTGACGCCACCCACCAAACCTACAAGGCTCGCATTGTATCCATTCGACGGTGCTCGTCCAGGGCATCTTCTTCCCACGGGCATCCCAGCAAGCGATACGATCTGGAGCTCCTCACAGGCCGAGTCGTCACGAAAATCCCGCACGACGAACTGCGGCCACTTCGCTCCGGACACTGCTAATCCAATTCTCTTTTTT